>JAAGKR010008362.1:0-30785 GCA_011419295.1 Clarias macrocephalus
GGGTCAGTCTAATATAAATTGATGAGGTTGTGGAGGTCAGGGGTCAGTCTAATATAAACTGATGAGGTTGTGGAGGTCAGGGGTCAGTCTAATATAAATTGATGAGGTAGTGGAGGTCAGGGGTCAGTCTAATATAAACTGATGAGGTTGTGGAGGTCAGGGGTCAGTCTAATATAAACTGATGAGGTTGTGGAGGTCAGGGGTCAGTCTAATATAAATTGATGAGGTTGTGGAGGTCAGGGGTCAGTCTAATATAAACTGATGAGGTTGTGGAGTTAGGTGGCGGTGTAATAAAGCTTGATGCGGCAGTAGGAAGAGTCTAATATTGACTAATGAGGTAGTGTGGGCAGTCTGATATAGATTGATGAGGTTGTGTAGGTCAAGGTCAGTTTAATAAAGACTAATGAGGTTGTGGGGGACAGGGGTCAGTCTGTTATTGATTGATGAAGTAGTGGGCGTCACTGGCCAGTCTGATAAAAGTCAGTGAGGTAGTATTGGCAGTCTGATATAAATTGATGGGGTCGCATGGGAAACCTGTTGTAGATTGATGAGGTTGTGGTGGTCAGGGGGTGGATTGGTAAAGATTGATGAGTTATTGGAGGTCAGGGGCAGTCTGATATAGACTTTCTGGTCAAAAGAAAAGGTCCCAAAGCACTCTAACATTCCATTCAATCCCCTTAACTTTGACTAAAGCACACAACATGTTGTCCAGTTCAAGTGCACATGAAACATTTATTATTTTTTAAAAGTGATACAAATTCTAAAAATGACGCCTGTCTGTTGTAATGAGAAAGTCACTGGGTGGAACATCAGCAGTGATTATTCTCAATTACTGGGTGGATCAGCCCGGCTCATTTCCTCTTGAAGAGATAATCCTGCGTCTGTTAAGACTCGCCGCTTCTTCACCTTAAACTGTGTCATTTTCAGCTGAAGTCAAATAAAACCTTTGTAAATCTGAACTAAAGTGATTTATGGCAGTCCGTCTCCTTTTGTCGTGTATCTCCCTTTTTCTCTCTTACTCTCTTTCTCTGGTATTCTGGTACCTCATTGAACTTGCCTCTTATCATGCCACTCAAAACATTACCTTTTCATTGGCGAGGTAGGGAAAAGCTGGGTGGCGCATATTGAACATTAATGCTGCTGTTAAATGAGAAGACACCACTGTGTAAGCAGCGAGTGCTACAGGGGGGGTTTCAGGTCTTTTTTTAACATTCTGTAAACAGTGAAGTACAGATAAGATCAGCTGGTTGTCCCAGTGCGGATGGGACGGTCTGTGGGAAAATTTATGAAAATAGCTCCATGGACACTCACTGTTGCCTAAAAGGCAAACGGGCTGCTTTGTTACCTGTGACCAAGCCAAAGTGTGGAAGGAGTTCTTTTAGTTCAGCCGTTTTTACTCAACGTTCATATATTTAACATAACAAGCGTATATAAGATAGCAACGCAGAGCTAACCAAGAAATAAGACACATTGTTATTATAGAATGATCATCAATATGAAGCTGAATGCTACTGGTACTGGTGCTACCCAGATGTGTTTGATTATTTTACGCATGCATAATTCAAATCACTCAAAAATATGACTTAATACCTGGTGCGATGAGCCAGGTCAGCTATTAGGTTTGAATTACACAGAGTTCAACTGTATTACATTTAACTGATGTTACGGTATGTCTAAAGTCTAAGGACCTTTACTTGGTTTTCAGTTTCTTACGTGGACAATTGTTTCAAGAAAACAATGAATTCAATAGAGTTTGAAAAATGTTCAGTAAAAAGAACAAATAAAAGTCAAACCAAAGATTTTAATATGCAAGTTTTTTTTTTTAACCCAAACACATTGAATAGTCCTGAAATGACCAAACCTCTATGTGTCCCTTCAGGTCTTTCTGAGCTGTAAGTTCTTGAGAGTAATAAAAAGAGTTGGTGGGTAAATTGGTGGTGTTGGAATCCACCACACTACATCTGCCAGATTCATCATGGAAGAGTCCACCACCACCAGCACCACCTCCACTCCCACCACTGCCACAACGCCAAAAATAACTCAGATCTGCTTCTAATTTGCAAATCAGTTTAATGAGCATTGATTAGTAAAACATGGAAGAGGTCAAACTTAGAGGTAAGAGGGTCTGCCTTAGATGCCCAGACAGTGCGACAGATACAAACCCTGTGTTTTACCGAAACCAAATCCAAGTGGATTTTCATTAAAGTCTCATTAAGACACTCGCTCAGTTCTCTTTACCTCATTCTCACGCCAGCGCTTGCTATTGGTACGGCATGTATACTCAAAAACAGGATATTTTTCCAATCAGTTCACTAATTCACTCTTTCCAGTTCATTTAACCCAGAATGTTCTTCCCTCATAGAGACGCACATGTTTTCCTGGTTGATGGATATTTATGTCACACACGTATCACCAAGTGTACAACTGATGTAAATTCCAGCACGGCTAAGGAGAAAATAAAGCGATCTCACGACCGGAGGAACGGGCGGTTTTAAAAATGTGGCTTGAGACTTGGCGCAGACTTGGTGAGACAGTCACGAAACAGAGCGCAAGCGGTAAACACCGAGGCACGCAGATGCACATGCAAAGAGACGCCTTTCCCCCTTTTTCTTTTCTTTTTTCTTCTTTCTTTGCTGGAAATTCATAACCGAGTGACAGCACGGAGTCAGCTCAGTCTCTGCCATTAAATCACAAAGTGTTTTCGATCGAAAAAGCAGGAGCATTAAGTCACATCGTTGTCATTAAAATACCTTTTCCAGGGTCCTGTTGATGAGCTTAGGCATAAACCAAACTGTAAAACTGTCCGGGCCAAGGACAGGACACAAGTAGGACGGTTCATCATGCCGTCATCAGCTGTTGCTCAGGAAATGACACAGGTGGTATTCAAAATGCAGGTGTGTTAAACTGGTATGTTTGAGAACAGTGGAGCAGACGGCATCATCATTATTTTAATACGACTGAAGATAAGTGGTCCAAAGCAGGTATGGTGTAGGGGTGAAATAAGAGGAAAGCAGTTGGAATATCAAGCTTTTTCCTTAGATGGATTTGTAACTATTGTTAAATCATAAGAAAGATGTTCCTGAATATTTCGTTTAATGTATATTACTAATGTACCTACAGTATATGAGTCAAACATGTTATTGTGTTATTATTATTATTATGTTATTATTATGTTATTATGTTATGTTAAAACTTGGCCGCACTGTCTTATCACCCTCTTATCTTATCTTATCAACGCTTTCCGTTTAAGGCTACTGTCAACCAAGTCACTGCTGTGCACATGTTACATCAATTCATTTGTAACTGCAGGGCAAGCAAAATGAAACAAGGGCAATGATTTGGGTTTTTGACCCATGCCTCCTTGTTGCTTATTGGCTGGAATAGTGCTGTGTGGAGTGGTATGCATCACTTTCTTGGCTTCCAGGGATGTGACCAAACACCCTATGCACCTATCAAACAGATATTCTGCTGAATTTAACAGCGAAATGAAAAGGATTAGAATCAGTGATGCCTCATTTAATAGAAGCTTTTTGAAGCTTTAAATGATTTCTCAGCAGGATACTATGAGAGACGACTCCTCGGACACATCATATGACCGACAACTCACCAAATTCAACGCTGTTCCGAAAGAAAATGATCCCATTATTTATTCTCCAGCATGCAACTATTGGAAAAAAAATTGTGTGCAGGAAGAGATATGGTTGCTAACAAGCATCTGCAACTACTACTACTACTATTAGCAGGACATGCCCCATGTATAAACACAAGATAAGGACAGGAGGAGGCATTAAAGTATTTTCCATTCAGAAGTGATGGACTATAAAACTTGCTATACAATAATATCATCCATGGGTGTTATCATATTATAAGATCCAATAGATCTTATATACGATAATAAAATTTACAGGTGCGTTTTACTATCACAGGTGTGCCTTCTTTGTTTGATTCCAAAAACAAACTAGCATGCTGGTGGATTAGCATGGTGGTGGGAAGCAACAGAGCGAAACTGGCGACCTTCCCTGACACGTAGCAGCAGTAGGAGCAGCAGCGGCAGTCTGCTGTGTTTCATTTCGCACCGGGTTCTTACACCTCGCCAAAGACAGCAAAGTCACAATTGCGGGGATTAATGCCTACAAATCTGTTGTGTTTGTAGAGGAAGGCGATATCTCTGACCCAGTCTTTAACCTTCAGACGTGCTAGTGGTTTTATTATGCTGAATGTTAAAAATGCTGAACATTAAACCTCCCTTGCTGCGCTGCCTTTGGCGTCTCTGTGGTAGCGAGCCAATCAAATGGTGTTGCTAGCAACGCTAGGCAAACAGTATAGGACTAGGCTGGAGAAGCAGGTTGCTAGGTTTAGCTTACACAACCGTAATGTGTGCTGGCACATCATGCTGTTTTATAAGAGTGATGCTCTTCACATTCTGAACCAAGACAAAACTCTGCAAATGCCTTCTGTAAAAATCATGTGCAGTCCATAAGTCCAAAATTCTCAAAAAGCCTTGTTAGAACAAACAACTAAACCTACAAACTAGCATGACATTACCCAGTCATGCTAACTCATCAACATGTCACATACTCCATGAAGCTGTAGTTCCACAGATGAACACCAGGATCACATGGTAACCTTCCATCTATCGCCATGCAGTTATTCAAAACACTAAATGCTTAGGAACCACAAGCTAGAAATATAATTAGCTAACTAGCACAAAAAAGGAAATAAGCCTTGATTTACCATTTTAGGAAAAATCAAGAGAGTTACTAAGGAGTGTTCTAGTAAGCTGTGGGAGTCTACATATTACCCATAATGCACCACAAATGTTATGTCAGTGTGTTTCTCATTTGTCTGTAACTATGTCTAAACCCTCAAACGGTCCTCTAATAGGCGTTAGCTGAGTAAGTTGTTTTAAAGTGACCCGTTATCTTTCTGCATCATCCCAAGACATGTGTTCTTCTGAGGTTTCCCAACAACCATTATTTCTTGGAATTTATTTTTAATAAAGTCCGCATTCCAGATGCTAGTCTTTACAGATTTCATGCTAATACAGTAAATAGTCGCCTCTTCTTGGCATCAGCATCAAACCCACATCTGATGTTCATTTTTGTTGCTATTAATCCACAGATCGATAAAGATTAGTGCCTCGGAGGACTGTGTCAGGATGTCTGACTTCAAATAAAGTCTTAATAAAGGAGAGCACAATGAATTAAATGCAGGCACGTTACTCATAATGAAAACTGTCACATTATTAAGCTTTTTGGCCCGAGTGCTAGCTTTTCCTATCAGCGTTCTTTTAATAATCTGTTTCCTCAACAAGGCCCCGCATGTCATAAATCTCTCTCTATATTATCTCAAAGCGAGAGGAATTGATGAAGGAGCGGAAATGTTTTCCTTCCTCTAGTCACTGCACTGATGGAGAGGCCTGCTCCAGCTGTGAGGGGAAACGAGGCGCATAATTTACTGCCTCCTTAATACTGCCTTATTAAAACCACTGTTGTATTGTGTTTACAGTGCTAATAGTCACCTACACAAGCTACATAAGAACAGGTATAGCCATTACCCTGGATGAAAGCAACAGCATGTCCTATGTGATGACAGCACCCAGGAGATCAGCCTCATGGGATTCCAGCGGGAATGGGAATAAAATGTGTATGAACACAGTAATGAGAGTTGAAGCACAGTTTACGACACAGTGACTTCACTTCCATGACTCACTGATTCCACCGGTGCGTCGATGCCTCAAACAAGGAAAAAACTATGTATATGGCTCAACACTTAATAACTTGATCATCAAGAATTTTGGTCCAGAAAGATTTTAGGATGAGATACCTATATATGATTCATCCTAAGAACATTAAAATCGAGTGGTTAAGCCCAGGAACCTTATCCCAACACCTTTACCCCAGTGGCTGTTCCCTGGGAATTCAGCTCAAACCTTAGACAGGTTGATTAAACAAAAAAGTTTAAAACTAGGAATCCTAAAGCTTTTTCCAAGGAATTGTATCTCAAGAAAATTAGAATTGGAAACTTTGCACAAAGCTCATGAACTAACTAAAAATAATAATAATAATTATGCTGTATACATCTGTCCAAAGAGTTTATTGTAGACTGGCATCCTTCACTCTCACTCACAAAAAGATTCAGAACTTCAGCCTAGTTCAAACCCCAAACTAGGTTTTCAGCTCAGGAAATCTTATCCAAGTAAATCAAGCCACACACAAGGAATCATATTTCCGAAACTTTAAGATTAATTTATTTAAGCTTAAGCTAATTTAAGTCTAAATACAATGATTTTACATGAGAAACATAAACTTGAGATCCTAAGCTCAAGCATTTTAACCCATCAATATAATCTAACCCATCAATTAAATTTTTGGAAATCCAGGAACATCCACAAAATATGCACTGTAAACCCTAATGCTCAAAGTAATTAAACATGTTGAGTACTGTTAACTTAAATAATTACAATTAATTCAAATTAATAGACCTTGATGAGTATTTAGAACTTTTTGGTATTTATGAGTTTATAGAAAATGGTGGCTCAGTGGGAGGTGTTTCGCCTGCCCGGGTTCGATTCCCAACAACTGGATGAAGTGTCTGTCCCAAGCCCAGATAAAATGGGAGGGTCGCGTCAGGAAGGGCGTCTGGTGTAAAACTTGTGCCGAGCTTGTGTGCCGACCACATTGTCTGCTATGGTGACCCATTGCAAGGAGCAGCCGAAAGACCAACAACAATTTATTTGATTTACAACAACTAGATATTCATTAAAAAAAAAGATGATTACTATTAAATAATATGAGTTAGGCTTCTCAATAATGCAAGTATGAATAAGTACAACAAACTGAAAAACTGATAGTTCTGTTTATTTAAATTGGAAACATCATTACTTTAAAATTTGATGTAACTGATTACCTAATTTTTTTTTTGAGTTTTGCCCACTTATTCAGGTTTACAGTGTGCCTTAAAACCTAAGATCAAGAAGTTTAGCACAGAAACCCAGGCTTTTTGGATCAACAATGTTAGCCAAGCACTTTAGACTAAAATTTCAAACCCAGGAATGTAGGACCAGTAATGTCTATATACTATGAACTTTCAAATCAGGAAATTTATCTGATGAAAGATTTAAGAGACTGTTACCAAGAAAACAAGAAAACAAGGAAGAGTATTTTGCCTATACGTTTCAACCTAGCAATCTATGTTTCCAGGGTTCTTATTTTATATACGAGCACATCATCTGTATCTTATCCTCACTTCATTGGCTCCCTGTGAAATTTAGCATTGATTTTAAAATACTACTTTTGACGTATAAAGCATTAGATGTTCTCGCGCCGCAGTATCTGAGTGAACTGTTGGTGTCTTACGATCCGCCACGCCTACTTCAGATCAAAGGATGCAGGCTGCCTGTCAGTACCACGTATTATTAAAACTACAGCAGGGGGCGGAGCTTTTTCTTACAAAGCCCCAAAGTTATGGAATAGTCTTCCTATTAATGTTCGGGACTCAGACACAGTCTCAGTGTTTAAGTCTAGGCTAAAAACCTGTTTATTTAGCGCAGCATGTTTGTAAATAGATGAGCCTTAGGTAAAGGAGCAGATCTGGGGGACTCATGGACGTAGAGTATCTGGTGAACTGGTATGTTTAGATGCTGTCCTCCCCACTCTCATTGTTCACTCAGGTTTGTGGACGGTGAGGTGATTAGTCACTTTACATCTCAGTTCCCCCTCATGTCTGTGTTTCCTTCTGGCTCCTCCCTTTTAGTGATGATGTCATAGTTAGTCCTGCCGGAGTCCCTGCTTGCACTCTGCACTAAATATACTTTCACCTTATACATTATGTGACTGTGACCAGACCGAACTGTTATCTCTCCTTTTCTGCTCTCTCTCTTTCCCTCTATGTCGATCTACACATGTTGTTCATGAGCTGCCATTGATCCAGACTCCCTCTGTCCTCTGGACCTGCCTGACTCATCCTGGTTTTCGGCTTCTGGTTGGAAATCTCGTCACATGGATGTCCCGTGTGTCTCTTTGGGATGCGTCCGATGTCTGGGGACGGTTTCACTCTACTAGGAAGACGGTTCTGGCCTTGACTGATGTTGACAGCTGTTTCTCTAAGTACTTGGCTACAGTCGCTCGATAGTTCAGGACTGAAATTTCCTACAAGTCTACCTGAGCCTTAAATAACTATCTGGACTCCATATTAACATCAATTAACATCAACTGTTATACTGAACTGGCTGCCACACAACACACAGTATGAGTGCAGATCAGTTCCTGCTTTCTGTTTCACCCAGATGAGGATGGGGTCCCTGGTGAGTCTGGTTCCTCTCAAGGTTTCTTCCTACTGCCATCTCAGGGAGTTTTTCCTTGCCACTGTCGCCCTCGGCTTGTTCATCAGAGACGATCTGATCATTTTGATTCATACACATTCACATTTCATACAAACTTAAATAATTATTTTTATTGTGTAAAGCTTCTTTGCGACAACGACAATTGTTAAAAGCGCTACACCAATAAAATTAAATTGAACTGAATTGAATTATCTTGGAAAGGTGTGGTGGCTCAGAGTGTTCTTGTAACTCAGAGAGTTATTTTTATGAAGGTTGGTGGTTCAAGCCCCAGCTCCAGCAGTTTGCCACTGTTGGGCCCATGAGCAAGGCCATGAACCCAGTCTGCTCCAGGGGTGCTGAATAATGACTGACCCTGCATTCTGACCTCAGCCTATCCTAAGAATCTGGAATACGTGAGGAATAAAGAATCTCACTGTCCAGTAATTTACATGGAAATTTGAGCGTGGGAACATTCATCAGACACTGAAGTCCAAACCCTTTAGGCTGTGGACCTAAATCCAGGAGTTTTTAGCCTTGGATTTGAAAAAGGAAATAAAAGCTAAATGTTTTATCTTAGCCAATGTATCACAGGAAATTTAACCTTATGCTTTGAAACTTAAACAAAAGCTTTGACAAATATTTTCAGCCCAGAAATGTTAGCCAATGAGTTTAGGACCAGGAGACTAATCCTGTGCTCTTTGTCTCAGGGACATTAAACACAAGAACTTAAGCCCAGGGACTTTAGCACTGGTGGTCATAGTGGTTTAGCAGTTAAGGCTCTGGGTTACTAATTAGAATGTCAGGGGTTTAAGCCCTAGCACTGCTTAGCTGCCACTGTTGGGCCCTGGAGCCAAGTCCCTTAACCCTCTCTGCTCCAGAGGGTTTTAGGCTCCACTGCTGCCCCCGTAATATGACCCTGCTTCCTAACAGGCTAAAATAGGTGAGGAAAAGTATTCAACTGTGCCATAAAGCATATGTGACAATATGTTACATATGTAAGGGGTTAAGGGGCTTGGCTTCAGCCCAAGATGTTTACCGCAGAGGTTGTACCCCAGGGACGTAACCTTGAAATATTTTAACTAATAATCTTTAATTTTTCCAGTAATTCTTTCTCAGGGACTTGACTAGACTAGACTTCAAGCTTGGGAATTCTGGACACTTCGGCCCATAAAGACCGGAAACTATTATTAGAACTGTATCTCCAGAAGTTGAATATGAGAATACTAATAACCAGAACTTTTAACAGTTAAAACTTTAGTTGTAACTTCCAATTTGGCCTTGGAAATTTAGCCAAGATATTTAGGAGCAGAAGTATATTGCTATAAGCTTTTTACATAGGAACCAATAATCCAGGAAGATCAGGAACCTAAAGCTGGATCCAAACTTAAGTAGACTGGGTGTGACTGACCGGTGACTGACCGGTTCTCCATTTTGTAACTCACTCCAAAAGTTTCAGATAGTTTTGTTTGACCTTTGACCTATGATCATGATTATGCTTATGAGTTTCTTCTTACAAATCCAGAAATATTGTTTCTGTTTTTGTTTTACAGTGTTTGTGTGCTTGTGTTTTACTTCATAAATTATGGACACACAATGTTCTAGGTAAAAAATAAAAGTGTGTGTTACTGTGTGAGCAGAGATTTATGGCAGTGTGAGGCATGTTTGCATGACTATTTTGGAGATGTTAATATCTGCTGTCACCTTTCAGCTCAGCTGGGCAATTAATCACAGCAACTCCCCATAACACACACACACACACACACACACACACACACACACACACACACACACACACACACACACACACACACTCATTGTGAGTGTTACACATCAGTCTGCGCACTATACAGTATTCACACAAAATGAGATTACAGTCAGGACCATGTCAACGATTCCATGACATTAGTTAAACATACATGTGAAGTTCTTCTAAGAACTCTGACTACATGGGTTCTCTCCCATCTAGTGAATGGTGATAACTGATTCATTTCCTACAAACATGTACAACACCTAAAATTGGCCAAAAGCCAATTTTTTAAACCAGTCCTGTGTAGCATGTGATCTGATGTTTATTCAGTTCCCCTCCCATATCAACTCATTAAACACATTTTGAGACATTAGAAATAAATATAAAGCTTATAAGACAGTAGCAGAGATCACTGTTGCCTCTGGCGAGTGAATGTAGCTCGAGATTGAAGCCGAGAAGAATATAAAAATGCAGATGAAAAACCTAGTTTCCATCTTTAGAAGCTAGTCATGTCCACAAGTGACATTGTTTTCTCTTCATAATCCAGACAATGGCTTAAAAAAGAAAGAAAGAAATCATCACTGTTCTATGAAAGAACCAGAACCAGAAATAGTGCTTGCTCTGCAGCTGTCAGATTCGATTTGCACATTCCCCTCACTTTGGGCCTTGTTAGCGACCGATAATCTTCTCTTGATCAAAGAGGAGCGACGGAGTAGCACGAGCCATGCTCTCGTTCAATTACTTGCAGGTGTACATCTGTTCTCACTTTCGACCCAAGAAAAGACATATAAAGTGGAGAGAGCAGAGCAGCGCAGCACAGCATAGAAACTGGCCTGAGGCCGTGTGTCCCAAGTGCTGTTGTTTGACAGAAGGGTTTATGCCAATGAGGAACAGCTTATAGTAACATCTGGTTCAGGAACAGGACAGGAGGAACATCTTAGTGTGTAAAGAATACAAGATGACAAGGACAGTGAGACACACAAAGCCGATAATACGCACAGGACAGTGATGTTTGTCTTGAACCAGCAGTGCCATAGTAGCCTGAGGTGAACACTGGTCACAAATATAGAGCTCTTGTAGTGGGGAAGAAAAGAAACTGCCTGGTTTTATATCAGTTGAGCAGATTGTTGGGTATAGAGTGGGGACATGCTCATGTATCACCTGCAGACAAGCAGGTAACATGAAAAGTTTTCCATTTTTTCCATGTGGTTCCTTTTTTATTTTTTGCAGAGATAAGCCCGGAGAGAGAGCTGAGAGCATTGTGCTGTATGTGTGCATGCTTGTGTGTGTGTAGTCACTACCTTGCTGAAGGGTGAGATCCACAGCATCCTTCCTGCCCTCTAATGGCACCAATATCTGAGATTGTAGGAGATGCATTGCCATGTATTCTTCACACCTCATGCACATCATCCACTCCCTCGCCACCATCCACCAGTGCCAGGTGGGTCCAGTGCCACTATATGGCATCGCTTGCAGAGGCAATCCAGCTAATGGAAGACCATCTGATGGCATAACTGGAGGAAGCAGCCAATTGCAGACTTGTCTGATTACAAGTCCACTAATGCCAGATGCGTACGATCTCACAGTTACATGGTACATTACATGGTACATATCAGCATTAAGTTCAGGAGGTATTGTGTGAAAAGCAGCAAGTTCGGCAGCTGGAAATCTACCAGAGAGAGAAGGAGAGAGAGATAAGACAACTGACATGAAGATGTGCAGAAACAGCCAGCTGTCTGAGAGACCTGACAGATGTCCTTTAACAGGATTAGCTCCTCCTCAGGCAGTTCTCAGACCTATGTGTGTGTCTAACCCGTAACACACCGACTCTTTCCGTTAGCACTCAGATTTGGCCCATGTCCATCGCCTTTGCAGAGGTCAAAATGTCAGGTTAGGATTTTAATTCCGAGCCGAAGCAAAGACTAGTGATAGATGATTGTGCTGAAAGATGAAAGCAGATTGGGATTTACAGCTTAAAGTCTCAGTTGTGTTATCAGAAACAGATGTTAGTGGGATGTGTTTTGTACCACAGGGACATAAAACATACATGCAGAATGAACTTTTCTTCTGAAAACCGTCCGCTTTGATGTCTCGACTCTGCTTGTAGGGAGGCGGCTCCAGGCGCTGTACTGATTATTCCAGATAAATCTAGTGTAAGATGCTTCAAATGCTGCAAATGTACGAGCCTTTCTCTCATAGGCGAATCTGTTGTTCAGAGAGAGAATGAGAGACATAGAGAGAGAGAGGATGGGAGGGGACAGATAGATGGAAAAACATGTTCTGAAGGACCACACACACGTTCTACAGCACACTTACTTTACAAGACCTCTCTCGCCTCTCTCTAGTGTCTCTTGCTTTAGGGTCTTCACTTCTGCAGTTGGTTCTTACTCTCTTCTCTTCTCACTCATTTCTTTTAGGGTCTTTACCAATCATCTCTTGCTTCACATTCATTTCTCACTCCTCTCTCGCTTCTTTTCTTTCACCTCTCATGTCTCATTAACTCCCACTTTTCACTCATTTTTCACTAATGTCTCACTTTTTTTCACTTCGTACTCACATCTCACTCATATTTTATTCACTTCTCACTCACTTCTCTCATTTCTTACTCACCCATGACTGTTCGCAATAATTCTCCTTTCATTTCACACATTTCACTTACTGTATTTCCTTCCACGTCTCACTCACTTCTCACTCACTTCTCGCTCACTTACGCTCACTTCTCTTTCACTTCTCACCCAACCATCACTATTCCCACTAATTTCCCTTTCATTTCTCACTTATTTCTCTCTTACCCTTCTCACCTCTCTATTTCCCTCTCACTTCTATCTCACCCCACTCACCTCTCTCTCATTTTTACTCACTCCTATTACTCCTCCTTTACCCACGTAACTTCTCTTTCACTTTTCTCTCACCTCTTTTACTTCCTGCTAGCCCTTCTCATTTCTCACTCATTTTTTCTCTCATCCTCTCATTTCTCACTCATTTCTCCTTCACTTCATTGACATGACTGTCACACATTCACATTCGCTTTTCTCCCACCTCTGTTTCACATTTCACATGCTTTTCAGTCGGCTTTCACACACATCTCACTCACTTCTCTCACTCTTCACTTTTCTCTCCCTCGATTTCTTTCACTCTCCTCTCTTTGACTTACCTGTCACTTCTTAGTCAACTTCCCTCTCCCTTCACATTTATCCCTCTCGCATATCTTATTCTCGTCTCTTTGCATCTTGCCCATTTATCTCTACCATCTTATTCCCCTCTTACTTCTCACTTAGTTCACTCTTGCCTCTGTCATTTCTTATTTGCTTCTCACTCACTTTTTTCTCATGTTTCTTTTGCTTTTTGTTTCCTTGACACTTTTTCTCACTCACTCATCTCTCTCTCATACTTTTCACTTACTTCTCACGCTATGTTTCCTATTTCAGTTGCTTCTCACTCTGGTTTGATTTACTTCTTAGTCACTTACTCACCTCTCACTCAGCTCTTATTTCTTACTCGGTTCTCTCTTCATACGCAGGTTAGTTTTATCTCCACACTCAAACCAATTACAGTGTTTAGCTTACAGTGCAATTCTGTTAACATAATTGTGGACCGTGTGTATGTAATTATATAAGCGTACAGTAATTTATAATTGGCAAGAGCAGTGTGTTCTGACTGGCTGCTCGCTGTACAGTATGTTCTGATTGGCTGCTTGCTGTACAGTGTGTTCTGATTGGCTGAGAGCGGTGCAGTGTGTTCTGATTGGCTGAGAGCGGTGCAATGTGTTCTGATTGGCTGAGAGCGGAGCAGTGTGTTCTGATTGGCTGAGAGCGGTGCAGTGTGTTCTGATTGGCTGAGAGCGGAGCAGTGTGTTCTGATTGGCTGAGAGCGGAGCAGTGTGTTCTGATTGGCTGAGAGTGGAGCAGTGTGTTCTGATTGGCTGAGAGCGGAGCAGTGTGTTCTGATTGGCTGAGAGCTGTACAGTATGTTCTGATTGGCTGCTCGCTGTACAGTGTGTTCTGATTGGCTGAGAGCGGTGCAGTGTGTTCTGATTGGCTGAGAGCGGTGCAGTGTGTTCTGAATGGCTGAGAGTGTTTATGTCGTCTACTGTATAAAGTATATAGTATATAGTTTAACACAGATGCAGTGATGATGATGATGACTCACCTGCAATAAGGGAACACACACACACACACACACACACACACACACACACACACACACACACACACACACACACACACACACACACACACACACACACACACACACACCTCACTCTTTCCCTAATAAGTGAAAAGCTGAACACACCCTTCTGTGCATCACACACACACACACACACACACACACACACACACACACACACACACACACACACACACACACACACACACACACACACACACACAGGCCATGTATGTTTTAAGTGAGTTTACTCAGATGCTGAGGGTGCTGAGGGTGGAGGGAGGCAAGACTGACTCAACAGACAGCACAGGCGGCCAGTGTGTCTCCTGTCCATCAACCTGTGTGTCCGACAAAATCAGCTATTATTTATTTATTTACTGCTTATTTATTTACTGTCAGACCTTCATGCCTCAGCTGTACACATTTCCCTGGACACGGAGTCGATTAGCTGGAAAAGTCGACACTGGCAGGGCAGCGCGGTTTAGCTGGAGCTGTGGCTGCCTAGCCAGCTGGTTCTCCAATAATATTTAAGACACCACGGATGAAGCACAAGTCAGTAGGTCAAGCGAGTGACCAGAACCAGAACCCCTACAAGCACACCATACAGGGTCACACGCACCTGTGTCAACCTTCACAATAACTGATTCAGCCGGGCACAGAATAGCAATATGTATTACTGAGAAATAACTGAGTTGTTCAAACATATATGCCCTGTTATTTATTCATAAAGACACTTCATCATCTGGTGGGGTGATGTAGTGGTTAGCACTGTGACCTCACACCTCCATGGTGTCCCCATGCTTGGTGGGTTTCCTTCAGGTACTCCAGCTTCTGTCTACAGTCCAAAGAAATGCAAGACGCAGCTCTCCAAACTGCCTGTAATCTGTGAGTATGTGTGTGCGCCCGGCGATGGATTGGCGCCCCGTCCAGGGTGTACCCCGTCTCAAGTCCCCTGGGATAGATCCTGCCACAGAGAGTGAGTGCGAATGAGTGAGTTACCTGCCTAATGGACAGAACTGCACTTCCCATAATCATACGCACTGTCACCCAGTGTGTCACACATTACATCACACATTACAAGTCTTTTCTCCAGTGGAAGTGGAGTTTGATTTTTGTTCTGAACACCTGTCCTGATTGTTGTCCTGATTGTTGTCCTGATTGTTGTCCTGATTGTTGTCCTGATTGTTGTCCTGATTGTTGTCCTGATTGCGTCCGACCGTGTATACACTCACTCTTACCCTGCTTATTTACTCTAACAGCCTGGGAAAAAGACACACTGTCATTTCCAAAACAGCAGCAAATTTACCATGATAAATATTTACCCTGGACATTCCGAGTCTGTGACTTATCTCCATCCTGGACAGTGCTGTCTATCCAAGCTCCATCTTATCAGAGGAAACTCATCCTCTAAAGCGTCCCCTCGAGGCTGATGAGTCATGATGCATCATCTCAGATGCGTGAGGCTTTTTTCCTTCCTTTTTAACGTTTTGCCTCATCCCCGGTGGCAATGACGATAAAACTATTACAGCGATCGTTACAGTGATATGATTTGGCTTCCTGGGTGGTCAAAGCCAGCGGTTCTTCACCATTTCCTTATTGCTCAGCTTTGGAGAAAAAAAACGTGAACCATCTGCATCTGTTGATTAGAGGAGGTTAAAATGCAGAGAAATGAAGTTGACTATGATTATGAGTGCACACTGATAAACGGACATCACATGTCATAACAGCTTGAATGAGGAGCAGCACAGGTCCAGCGCCCCTGTCTGACAGTCTGATTTAACTGCAATACTGTACGTCCTGATATTCTGTTTAATCACAGTAGCATGTAATCCGTTGGTGCTGATATTACATGCAGAATAATGTTAATTATTAAACAAACATTGCAATTTAACAGAGCCTACAAACAGAGGGCTCCCATGAAGGACATCTGCTGAGCATTGGGGGAGAAGGAAATATCACAGCAGGAGGAAAAACTGACCAACAAATACAAAACTCTTTCAATTTTAACCATCTTATCTGTTATTTAATTGTTTTGGAAGTAATCATCATTTTGTAAATTAATAATAATAATAATAATAATAATAATAATAATAATAATAATAATAATAATAATAACAATAAAAGTTGGAAATTTGTTAGCAAACTCATATAAAGTTAGTAAATCCCACCCTCTGTGCTATGATTGACTAGAAGAATTCACTCCCCTCTGTGATTGGTTAGAATTGCAGTGCATGAAGAAGGCAGGACTTGTTTTTAGAGAAATTCAGCACAAAATGTATTTATTATTAAATAAAATTGTGTCAGTCTAAAACTAATCCGTAAAGTTCATTTCTAAATAAGATTCTTGTGTCAGTGATTATTTTGCTTATGTAACTGCGCTTACATTTGTCATACGTTCCATATACTTTTTTTTTTTTTCTTTTAGCCAATCGCGTTCTTCCTTATGATTGGCTATAAGAATTCAGCCTCATCTATGACAGGTTAGATCCTCAAAGAACATAAAAGGTGAGCCAAACCTACCTACAGAAAAAAAGCTACTATAGTTGACTATAGTAATTATTAAAGTATACTGAAGTACACTGTAGAATTTGCTTTAGTATACTACAGGATTTTTACATTACTATAAAAATTTTGCTACATAAAGTTCAAAATCACTAACGTATTTTTATTATTATCGATAGAGGTGTAGCAGTGATAGAAGTGTTTTTAGCACAGTTAACATGGACAAGTAAGAATTTATTAATTATTAAACTTCAGTGTCAGTCTAGGTTTGAATCCAGCTTATGTATCTTATGTATTTTACTTAGTGTGAGCTAAGGGTCGGGATGCTCACTGCTGTGGCCCGGGTTTGAGTCCTGGTCAGGGAAGTGACTTTTTCTAAGCGGCAGTGGTGGGTCAATTAGTTCAGAGTTCTGGGTTACGGTGTTTCTGGGTTACACCTGTCTGCTCCAGGGAGTGCTGTATCCTGGCTGACCCTCAGGTCTGACACTAGCTTCCTAACTGGGATATGCAAAAAAAAAAATGTATTTCACCATGTTGCCATTTTCCTTCACCGCCCAGTGATCACCTCTGAATTATCACAGAATTATCACGGTATTATTTGATTAAGTCAACCAATCAAATAAGCAAATGCCATAAGATGTTAAACCTCCATAAGCTGCTTAATAATTAAAGTAAATATGCAGATCAGAAAATCTGCTGGATCAACTGCAGAACCCGACTCTGAACACCAGGAACTTTCCCCAAAGTAAACCAAGATAAACAATTTAAAAGAATGCCTTGTTGAAGTGAAGTATTGAGTGAGTTCAGCTTGAGATGGACTTTCATAAGCATGTCAGGGTCGATCTTTGTTATTTATATTATCAGTCTTCTTAGACACGAAACAGAACCCTGCGCCGTTTCCATGGATTAAAATACATTTTCAATCAAACTGAAATTAAATCCTGATGGTGCAGCAACGCAGAATCTCAGACACATGTAATTCATAATGCATGAGAGAGAGAGAGAGAGAGAGAGAGAGTGAGCAGATGTCATTCTACCCATGATGCACTAGTATGGGTGACACTGAGCAGGCCCCAGCTGTTTTGCCACCAATGCTTATGGCAGCAAGCCACCGAACACAGTGTGGCACATGCCCCGCTTTATACCACACTCCATGTCCACAGACCTACCCAAGCCCTGATTGAAGTGGAAAACAACTCGCTCACATGCAACCTACGTCTCGTGCAGCAGAATATTTATTGATTTCAGCGCCAGGTGGTTGGCGGCGTTGCCCAAAATAAATGATCTGATCTTTCTCGCTGAAAATCAGAAGGCAGTTTAGGACTTGAGATTTTTATCAGCTGTGGAGATCAGAGAAGCAGATCTGTTTCTGATCTTTACACAGCTCACATTATATAACACACACACACACACACACACACACACACACACACACACACACACACACACACACACACACACACACACACAGTAATAAATGTGCATCCTGACAAACCCAAATCCAACAAGTGTATTGTATTAAGTGCATTTTTATCTAGCTATAGTTGTCGAAACATTTACAACGCTTTATTGGACATTTTCACAGAACCTTTGTCCAACTTGTTCTAAACTCATCCAATCCCATCAAAGAGATTATAATTCACTCACCGACCTTCAGACAGAAAGAAATATCCTCAAAGCTCTCTTTTAAGACAGTTTGTTTTCAAGCAGCTCTATCGTTAGAAGAACTGATCTGTCACGGTTAATAAAAAGGCGACATGAGACATTAGAAAGTTCCTTCTCAGCTAAATTCTTCTTCTTCAGCCACATGGGTTTCATAAATACACAGCTCCACAGGATTGACTTCACCCAAGTTGGAGTGATACTGTGTAAGAACCTCTGGGAAAATCTCTGGAGAACACAAGTAGAAAATATCCTCTGCACTGCATTCAGAAGACGACTTCAGACCTCATGATCCTTTATTTAATGTGTTTAAATTCAAGCCTACAGCATCTGGTACAGTGCTGTGCATTACTATTGTCTCCCTATGAACTTTTCCATGTTGGGTAGTGTTGCAATCTGGAAATAAAATTTATACACAATGCAGTATATATAACATTTAAAGGTGTAGAATAGTTGTATACTTGTACTTCTTCCATCCGTCCATTTATTTTCTATCCCACTTATCCTGTGTTGTGTTGCAGGGGTCACCCTGGATGAGGAGCCAAATGAATTGCAGATCACAAACACACACATGCACCACAAGCAATATGGAACCATCTTGTCCTTGGACTGTAGGAAGAAACTAGAGAACCATGTGGAAACCCACCAAGCATGGTGAGAACATACAAGTTCTACACATAAAGACTGAAGGTAAGATTTAAACCCCCAACCCCGAGGGAGACAACAATGTAATCGAAGTGAATTAAACAAAAAAAAAAAAAGCAGACATTTTCTTGACTGAAGGAATATACTATTAGAATGAGCTTTGGCTGCATCTACATCAGTAAATCTTCTGAGTTATGTCGCTATCAGTGGTGCACATCTGGATCCTGATATTTTTACCTGTTCTATTTTTGTGAAGCTACTCAAGCTCTGTAAATCTGTCACATGGAAAGCAGTTTTTTCTGCTTGTGAACAGAAATTTCCACATCACAAATTCTAAAGTCCGGACTTCGGCCAGGACATACCAACACATTCAGGTTCTTGCATTTGAACCTCTACAGGGAAGCAGTATCAAGTTCAAGTAGGTTCTTATTGTCATTTCAACCATATACAGTTTAGTACACAGTGAAACGAAACAATGTTCCTCCAGGACCGAGGTGCTACATACAACCTAAATTAGCAACATAAATTAACAAAACAAACTAGCTAACTAAGAGACCTAATTAGCTGACCAGCTGAGACAAGACAGATTGACATTTTGAAATTAACAGAAAACTATCTAAGCTGGATGTGAGGCCCAAATGCTTCTGTACCTTTTTCCATGTGGCAGAAAGGTGAAGAGTGAATGAGAGGAGTGTGTCAAATCAGCCACAATGATGGTGGCTTTGCAGATGCAGCATTTGGTTTAGATGTCTTCGATAGAGGGAAGAAAGACCCCGATGATCTTCTTGGCTGTCCTCACTATCTGCTGTAGGGTCTTGCAGTCCGAGATGGCATTTGTGACATGGTGCATTATCCTGCTGGAAGTAGCCATCAGAGGATGGGTACATGGTGGTCATAAAGGGATGGACATGGTCAGAAACAATGCTCAGGTAGGCCGTGGCATTTAAACGATGCCCAATTGGCACTAAGGGGCCTAAAGTGTGCCAAGAAAAGATCCCCCACACCATTACACCACCAGCACCAGCAGCCTGCACAGTGGTAACAAGGCATGATGGATCCATGTTCTCATTCTGTTTACGCCAAATTCTGACTCTACCATTTGAATGTCTCAACAAATCGAGACTCATCAGACCAGGCAACATTTTTCCAGTCTTGTAGCCTCTTTTTCCTATTTGTAGTGGAGATGAGTGGAACCCGGTGGGGTCTTCTGCTGTTGTAGCCCATCCGCCTCAAGGTTGTGCGTGTTGTGGCTTCACAAATGCTTTGCTGCAGACCTCGGTTGTAATGAGTGGTTATTTCAGTCAAAGTTGCTCTTCTATCAGCTTGAATCAGTCGGTCCATCCTCCTCTGACCTCCAGCATCAACAAGGCATTTTCGCCCACAGGACTGACGCATACTGGATGTTTTTCCCTTTTCACACCAGTCTTTGTAAACCCTAGAAATGGTTGTGCGTGAAAATCCCAGTAACTGAGCAGATTGTGAAATACTCAGACCAGCCCGTCTGGAACCAACAACCATGCCACACCCAAAACTGCTTAAATCACCTTTCTGTCCCATTCTGACATTCAGTTTGGAGTTCAGGAGATTGTCTTGACCAGGACCACACCCCTAAATGCATTGAAGCAACTGCCATGTGATTGGTTGATTAGATAATTGCATTAATAAGAAAATGAACAGGTGTCCCTAATAATCCTTTAGGTTACTGCATATTATTCTCTCTTAGCTAAATTTACTTTGCATTTTATTTTCTTTTTCATATTTATTTTCTATTAATAGTCTTTTATTTTAAGGTCAGAAGCAGTCGTCTAAACATTTCACTGCATATCATACTGTCTATGACTGTGTATGTGACAAATAAAATTTGAATTTGAATTTGAATCTGAATTAGCCTCTCGAGAACAAGAAGGTAGAAGGGCGGTGAACAATAATATTACAGTAAGAGGTAAATACAAATTAGAAAAAAAAAGTAGAACAGAATTTAAAATTTACAGTGGAAAAACCTGCAATACAGTTTAACAACCATTTCCTAGTACACTGTGGTACAAATAAGCAATTCAAATGACAAAGCGTACAAATTCAAAAGTACAAATTTTGTTATATAAGTTTATTATTTCTGCATGATTATGTACAAGACCATTCTCTACAAAGATACACTAAATTTAATGAATAAATAACATTACAGAAGAATATTTGCATGCCTGTAAAGAAAGCGACATACTAGTTGTGCAGTCATAATAAACTTAACTAACAAAATGTGTACTACAGATAATATGGCGCCTATAAGACTTTTGCACAGTACTTAGTATAATATGTGAAGTGTTGCAGTTTCCTAGTCCAGATAACATGGAGTTGTGCAAGATAGTCCACTGTAAAGTTCAGGGTGCATTTGAACAGGAGGGGTAACCTTAGGAATGTTACATCAGTGGACGTGGTAGTGGGTAACAACTGTTTATCACATCTCCTGTTATACTGAACTTCCAGTCTTACACATTGTTATGCTGATCAATCCCTGCTATCCGTTATCACCCAGATGAGGATGGGTTCCCTGTTGAGTCTGGTTCCTCTCAAGGTTTCTTCCTATTACCATCTAAGGAATTTTTTCTTTGCCACCGTCGCCCTCGGCTCGTTCATCAGGGACCATCTTATCATTTTGATTCATGCACATTGCATACAGACTTACTTATTTTGATTGTGTAAAGCTGCTTTGAGACAATGTCAATTGTTAAAAGCGCTACACAAATAAAATTGACTTGACTTGACTATCAACCTGATGGCCTGCGGATACTGACTGTCCCGGAGTCTGGATGTTCTAGCTGTAATGCTCCCGTATCGTTTGCTAGACTTCATGAGGATGAAAAATGTGTGAATGGGGTGGGTGGGGTCCCTAATAATGTTGTTGGCCAACGTGTGTGTCCAGCTGTTGAAAATGTCCTGTAGTGATGGAAGACATGTCCCTATGATTTTCTGGGCTAGGCCTTATCACCCTCTGAATTGCCCTTCTGTCATGTACTGTGTTGTTTCCAAACCACACAGTAATGCAGTGGGTCAACATGCTCTCCACAGTGTGCTCTTCACATCTGTAGAAGTTCTGCAGTATCTGTGGTGGCACACCAAACTTCTTAATTCTCCTCAGGAAGTACATTCTCTTCTTGAATGTGTTAATCAGCTGTGCTGTATGTTTTGTCCACTTAAGGTCCTTACATATATGGGCACCCAGGAATTTATTACAGCTTCCAATCAGTAATGGCTGGTGGAAACGTTGGCCTCTCCTCATGTCCACAACCATCTCCTTGGTCTTAATGATGTTCAATGTGAGGTTATTAGCCTCACACCATGTGACCAGATTTGAAACCTCACAGCAGGGGACTGAACACACAGCCCTGGCGGGCCCCAGTACTCAATGTGGTGGTGCTGGTGGTGCAGTTCCTGATACTGACAGTCAGAAAGTTCATGATCCAGTTACAGAGGGAGGTGTTCAGGCCCAATGGGCTCAATTTCCCAATCAGGTGTTGCAGGATGATAGTATTGAATGCTGAATTGAAATCTATTTACAGCATTTGAACATAGGTGTCCTTGTTGTTTAGGTGTGTGAGAGTCAGATGGAATGTTGGTGAGATGGCTTCATCCGTTAAATGGTTAGGACGATACGCAAACTGTGTATTGTCCTAACCATTTAACCATTTTCTAGTGTGGGGGGCAGCAGGGTCTTGATGTGACTCATGACAAGCTGCTCGAAGCACTTCATGTTCATGGGTTTGAGTGCAACAGAATGGTAGTCATTGAGACAGGACAGAGGACTTCTTCGGCACGGGGAGAATGATGGTGGACTTGAAGCATGTGGGAACGATGGTGCTACTCAGAAAGATGTTGAAGATGAGAGTGAGAGCATCTGCCAGCTGTTCAGCAAATTCTCTGAGCACTCTCCCAGGGATATTGTCTGGTCCAGCAGCTTTACATGGGTTGACTCTGCATTGAGTTTTCCTCACATCAGCTGTGATGAGACACAGCACCTGGTCATTGGGAGGAGGGGTGGTCTTCCTCGCCGTCACATCGCTTCTGCATGTCGAACCAAGGGTAGAAGCTGTTTAACACATCTGGAAGAGAGCTGTGACTGTCACAGGAAGGTGATGATGTCCTATGGTTGGTGATGGCTTGTATGCCCTGCCACATGCGCCGTGTGTCACCGTTGACCCTGAAGTGGTTGTGGATTCTCTGGGCTTGTGCGCGCTTTGACTTTCTGATGGCCTGGGACAGTATGCTGGAATTAGCATAACAGAGATGTGGTCTGAGTAGACAAAGTGGGGACGGGGTTCTGCCCGATATGTACCGAGGATGTTTGTTTAAACAAGATCCAGCGTCTTTTCCCCTCTCGTTGCAAAGTCCACATACTGATGGAATTTAGGGAGCAGTGACTTGAGATTTGCATGGTTGAAATTTCCAGCGACAATAAACAGTCCATCTGGGTGTGTTCTGCAGTTCATTTTTAATCACCACAGTAAATTAAAAGGTCTACATCTAACAGTCGCAAACTCCACCAGCAATAAGCAATATCTAGAAACTAGCACAAAGTTCTTACACCATTTTGTGTTGATGTAAACACACGTCTAGCTGAATGGTGGCATCTGGAACTCTGTCTCTGAGCCATGTCTCTGTGAAAACAAAGATGCAGCTGTTTTTTAAACTCCCCCTCTGTAATCTGCTAAAGTAAGATATAGTCCAGTTTATTGTCCAGAGCAGACGTTGGATAAGATGATGGATCGGAGAGCATCACGGTTTGTTTTTAGCCTAGCACAGACTCCCGCCGACTTGCCACACTTCTGCTTCCTCGTGCATCGCTTCTGATGTCTCCTCTTTTGGCCACCCGCATCATGCAGCAAGTCGAGCTTTTCCCGCAGCTCATCATGAATGTAGTTTACCGGGTCATTGAGTTCCAAAAGTGTCTGGTGGTGGTAAATACGAACACTGGTTGTGCCGATGTCGCTATAAACACGCTATTTTGGCTCTGAAGTGGCCGCTGCATACTACTGCTATGCCGCCATCTCATACGCTCCCTGTTGTTCTCCTGTTGGAAGGTGAAGCTTTATTTATTTAAACTCTGATGGCAAGACCTCCACCCCAGTGCCTAGTCCTGAAAAGCATCCCCAAAATATGATGCTACCATTACCATGCTTCATGGTTAGAGTAGTGCCATAGCAAACCTTTTTGTCACATGGTGCTAAGACTGCAACATACTTTATGAAAAACTCTTATGCTTTTCTGTTTATGCTGCAGTCAGTGTCCAGAGATTTGGATCCTAGTCCCCTGCTTTGCAATAGTCCTTTTTATTCTTCCTCTATTTGATGAGAACACCATGCACATGCATGTTGGTTTGAGAATCAAGTTTAGTATCCTCCTGTTCCTCTTAGTTGATTCTCTGACTAATCCCCTCTCTACACACTCACTGACCTTATGTGCAGTAGATGTGTTTCTCTAGGCAGAGTGACTGTGGTGTTGTATTCTTTACATTTCACAATTTCAAGCGTGTTCTCTATGTCTACTTTAATACCAAATCTCCTGAATGTTCTCCTGGCTTTGTTTTGATGACTCCCTGGTTCATGATACTGTGCGACTCTATGCTTTTCCAGGAATGGGAGTATTTATATTGAGAACATGTGATTCTTTAATCACATACAGGTCCACTTCATCTAACTAATTATGTCATTTCTGGTGAAAACTAAACCAGAACTAATTTGGGGGTTTCACAGAAACATGGATAAATGCTTATAGACTCAATTTATTTATATAAAAAAATAACAAACTAGATAAATTTTCCTTCACTTCAGCAGTTGTTCAGAGTTCTTTTGTGGAAAATTCATTCTGTAACTTTAGCAAAGAGGGATGAATACTTATGCACTCAGGAAGTGACTTCACCAGAGTACATCGGTCACATGGGTTGGTGAGATATTGTGGTGTTCCTGCTTCAGTGATGAGACAGAAAATTAACTGGAGAAGGTGTTTTACAGAATGAAGTGTATTTATACAGCGCCCACACTGAGAGGTTGGGGCAATTAATAACTGTCAGGTCTACTCGGGTTGTTCCTGACGCACATGCAGAGTGACAGTGCTCGACCTCTGAGCTCATCCAAGCTGCCCAAGTCCAAATGGAACTGGAAAAGTGTTTTAAATCTCAAGGCCATGAACATCATGTGTGTCTATAGAAAGAAATCAATGTCAAATTCGGAGTGACTGATTACTTTAATATATAATATAAGGAGGAAGTCACTTAAACCTGGTGGAAAAGATGAAGGGATAAGAGGAAGAACAAGAAAAAGATTAAAAATGGGTAAATCAGAATAGTGAGAAATGAAAAAATAAGAACAGAAGAAAAAGTGAAAATACAACAAGAAAAGTAAATCATGTAGACCAGGGTTGTCCAAATCCAGTCCTGGAGGGCCAGTGTCCAACACAGTTTGGTGCTTCTTCTTCTCAAACACAGCTGATTCAACTAATCTGTTAATTACTAGGTTCAATGGGTGTGTTTAGGTGTTGGTGAATTACAAACTGTGCTGGTCACTGGCCCTCCAGGACTGGATTTGGACACCCCTGATGTAGACGTTGATGGAAAGAAAGTAAAGGTGAGGAGGAAATCTCAGGGCTTTATGACAGCATAGGTTTTCAAAGATAGTGGTACATGCTGGAGCTAATGATATACGCCTTCGTCAGTCAGAGGTTAGTAAGCATAACTTTACAGAAGTGTTTCAATTAGCGAAGGCGATGTCCAATGAAGTATGTAGTTTGCTCTGGTCCCATTCCAATGAGACGTGGCGACATAGCTTACAGCAGGTTATGGTCGCTGAACCGCTGGATGTCCAGGTGGTGCTCCGAAAATAATGTGGGCTTCATAGATAACTGGAAGAACTTTGAGAGCAAAACTGGCCTGTTAGGGCGGGACGGTGTCCATCCCACTCGGGAAGGTGCTGCTCTCATTTCTTGTAGTATAGCACATAGTCTCAGAAGAGGCCGAGTTAATCAGTGACAATCCAGAGCCAAGGCCAGGGAGCAGACAGACAGGCTAAACCAACCGTCTGCTAGCTGCATAGAGTCGTCACTCAGGGTTCATCATATTGAGACTGTGTCTGTT
The DNA here is from genome assembly GCA_011419295.1 of Clarias macrocephalus. Taxonomy (NCBI): domain Eukaryota; kingdom Metazoa; phylum Chordata; class Actinopteri; order Siluriformes; family Clariidae; genus Clarias; species Clarias macrocephalus. Next base: position 26,167 of record JAAGKR010008362.1, read on the forward strand.
CCCCGAGCTAAACATAAATGTTGAAAGTCTCGTGAAAAGTCTGTTTCAATAATTTAATTAACATAAAGACTACTAATTCAAAGCACACTAAATGCGCAGCCGGCACCTCTGATCTGAAGCTCGGACTGTTAAATATCAAATCTCTCGCATCTAAAGCAGTTATTGTTAATGAAACTATCACAGATCAGGAGTTTGATATATTATGTTTAACAGAAACCTGGATTAAACAGGACGAGTATGTAGCTCTAAATGAAGCTAGTCCTCCTGGATACAGCTACATACACCAGCCTCGGCTAACTGGTAGAGGAGGAGGAGTCGCAGTTATTTACAACGATAATCTGACTATTGTACAAAAACATGAACACAAATTGAATGCATTTAAAGATCACTATCTGGTCACAATTAAAGTGTGTTATAGTAATAATGTACGCAAAGCACCGCACTACCGTATTAAACGTACATTCACATCAAATACCACACAGAGCTTCATCAATATTGTTATCAATATTGATTGGATCGCCGTCTGACTCCACTGAACTCGATCAGACGACTGAATATTTAGAGTCGACATTCCGTTATACCTTAGATAACGTAGCTCCAGTTAATAGAAAAAAAAATATTAGAGATAAGTCTTCCCCACTCTCATTGTTCACTCAGGTTTGTTGACGGTGAGGTGATTGGTTGCTTTACTTCTCAGTTCCCCCTCATGTCTGTGTTTCCTTCTGGCTGACCAAAACACAGTGATGTGATGTAAAAAGAGGTAGAGGACATAGCTTATTAAAAATATAAAATTAAAATGAAGAGGAGAAAGGAATTTGAAAGTGAAGAAGACAAGATAGACGGAGGAAATAAATGAATGAATGGATATGGGAGTTATATGACTGAAGAAGAGGAAAGCAAGATAGTGGAGGAATAAGAGGAGGAAAAGAAGAAAAAGAAAAAGAGGTGGATGATAAATGTTTTGTGCTGATACTATAGTAACAAAAATGTATTTCTGTGTGTGTGACATCAGGGATGAAGTGGAATGTTACAGCATTACATCAGTAATCAAGCAGAATGTTGAAGCACTTTACTAGGGATAAAGCAGAATGCTGCAGCAATACATTGAGGATAAAGCGAAATGTCCACTTGACCAGGGATGAAACGGAATGTTGCAACAGAACATCAGGGATCAAGTGTTGCAGCACTACAGTACATCATGAATCCAATATCAGGAAAATACATCAGGAATCAAGTGGAATGTTGCAGCACTTGACCAGGTAAAAAGTGGAATGTTGCAACACGACATCAAGGACAAAATGAAGTGTTAACCCTAGCTCCGGCAGACTGACCAATTTTCCAGCTTAATCCAGATATGTATTTATAATATATTCACTCAAAACTCCTGTTATATCGCTAAGTTTTAATAGTTTTGCCACGCACCTGCGTTATCCCATTAGCATCGCTAGCCCGTTAGCCCGGCTATCACAAGTTTGCCTACGCTTTTTTCACACTGATTATCTCCATTTTTAAAACACCATGTCAGTTGTGTGTCTGCCTCTGAGTGCAGGTGAGGATACATTGGAGCTTCACTTGGTGGATTTGGAGATAGAGGCCTTGGAGAAGCAGATCCGCGACCTACAGGTGAAGCTGGCCCAGCTACGACAACGGAAAGCCATGCTGGAATCATCACGGACCGACACTCACCTGTCCCAGGTAAATTCTCGGCATGACACACATCGTTCCACAACCTCTACTCTGCGTGCTTCTCTGCCCAGGTTCAACGCACCACGGACGCAGCCCGCCCAGGTTTCCTTCACCACGAAACCCGGATACAGCAGCAGCGGAAGACACGCGCTAGGTTCCGGGCGAGGACCTCTCCCCCTCCGCCACCACCCGTCTTCGCGATCCCGACCCGAAACCGCTTCACTCCTCTTTGCGAGATGGTACACGATGTGCTGGTCATTGGAGACTCGTCCAGCACGTCCGGCTGAAGGTAAGGTGCGCACTTGCTGTTTACCTGGTGCTCATGTTCTTGATGTTGCTGTACAGGTGCCTGCGGCCCTGAGGGAGAATTTTGGAGCTGTGGTCCTTCATGCTGGCATGAACGACACCAGGCTGAGGCAGACGGAGATCCTAAAGAAGGACTTCAGGAGCCTGGTTGAGAAGGTCCGCAGCACATCACCCACAACAAGGATCATCGTATCGCTTCCCACATTTCAACGAGGAATCGAGAGGTTCAGTAAATTGTTTGCTTTTAATGAATGGCTACAATCTTGGAGTCAACAACACAAATTACCCTTTGTTGATAACCGGAATATTTTCTGGGAGCGTCCTAGGCTCTACCACACCGATGGCCTGCACCCTAGCAGAGCTGGAGCAGCAGTCCTCTCAGACAACATCTCCAGGACACTACGAACCATCTGACTGGCGGTAAGTCATACCTTAGACTGCAATCATAATAGCCACATTACAACTCACCATACTAATAGATGCGCTCACATTGCTCATCCCATAAAAATTGTGTCTGTTCCCCAAATAGTGAGAAAAAGGAATGCATTCTTTAAAATCGCTCGAAACAATCTAACTATAAAACCAGAAAAAGGGCAAATAAGTAGTCAAAATATACCTCTAAAGTTTGGGCTTCTCAACATCAGATCCCTTGCGCCTAAAGCACTGATTGTTAATGAAATTATCTCAGATTGCTGTCTTGACGCACTCTGCCTTACTGAAACCTGGCTCAGACCAAATGAACATATTGGTTAAAATGAATCTACTCCATCAGGATATTTCTATAAGCACGAACCCCGTCAAACTGGTCGTGGTGGTGGTGTCGCAACTTTCTACAGTGATGTTCTCACTGTTACTCAGAAAACAAGGCCCAAGTTAAACTCGTTTGAAGTGTTTATCATTAATGTTGCACTCAGCAAAATACATAATAAACCCTTGCTACATTTTGTTCTGGCCACCGTGTACAGAACCCCGGGGCCATAAGCCGATCTTAAAGAGTTTGAAAATCTGCTATCAGACCTATTGGTTAACTCTGACAAAGTGCTGATAGTAGGACACTTTAACATTCATGTAGACGAAGCTAACGACGCTTTAGCACTCGCATTTATGGATTTGCTAAATTCCTTTGGGGTTAAACAAAATATAAATAGACCAACTCACCGCTTTAATCATATGCTAGATTTAATTATATCCCATGGTATAGATGTCTCTAATATAGAAATTCTACCTCAAAGTGATGATATCACAGACCATCATCTCTTAGTATAAACTCTACCTGTAGAACAGCGTAGCTGTGCCTCCCCACGTTATCAAGTCAGTAGAAATATTAATCCGACTACTAAAGACAGATTCACAAGTAATCTGCCGGATCGGCCCCAATTTCTTATCAGACCCCTAAGTGCAGACGATCTAGATGAAGTGACTAGCAGCATGGGCACCATTTTTACCAGTACATTAGACACTGTTGCTCCCATCAGATTAAAAAATAAAACACTTGCACCATGGTACAATAGTCATACTCGCGCCCTAAAGAGAGCAACCCGTAACCTCGAGCGAAAATGGAGAAAAACCAAATAAGAAGTTTTTAGAATCGCGTTTAAAGGTAGAATGTGCAGCTATAGACGAGCTCTAAAAGCGGCCGAGCATCTGAGCCAGCTGATAGCAAGAAACCAAAACAATCCCAGGTTCCCATTTAGTACAGTGACTAGCCTAACAAACCCTAAGATGCCTGCAGGGAGGATCCCACCACAGCTAAGAAGTGAAGACTTCATGAACTTCTTCAATGAAAAAATCGATAGTATCAGGAAGAAAATAATGGAAATTCAACCTCTAACAACATCTCATGATCCAGTCCAGTCTAAAGCTTCACAATTAGATTTTCAGTGCTTTACAGGTGTAGGACAGGAAGAGCTGAATAAACTTATCACCTCACCACTAAATCAACAACATGCTTGCTGGATTCAATCCCAACCAGATTTTTAAAAGAAGTGATAAATATAACTGGAGCGCCCCTTCTAAACATTATCAACTCCTCATTATATCTAAGTCACGTCCCTAAACCTTTCAAGTTGGCAGTTACTAAGCCTCTTCTTAAAAAATCTAATTTAGACCCAAATGATATAAATAATTGCAGAACGATTTCAAACCTCCCGTTTATATCAAAGATATTAGAAAAGGTAGTATCAGCCCAAATATGCATATTCTTGCAGGAAAACAATATCCTCGAAGAATTTCAGTCAGGTTTCAGGCCGCATCATAGTACAGAAACTGCACTAGTTAAAATTGCAAATTACTTGTTTTTAGCTTCGGACCAAGGCTGCATCTCAATTCTTGTCTTACTTGATCTTAGTGCTGCATTTGGCACTATAGATCACAACACTCTCATAGATCGCTTAGAAAATCACATTGGTATTCGGGGACAGGCGTTAAAATGGTTTAGATCCTACCTGTCTGATCGATTCCATTTTGTAGATCTGAATGGAGAACAGTCTGGTGTAATGCCAGTGAAATATGGGGTGCCACAAGGGTCAGTTTTAGGACCTCTGCTGTTCTCAATATACATGCTTCCCTTGGGTAACATCATCAGAAGACATGGGATTAGTTTCCATTGTTATGCTGATGATACTCAG
>JAAGKR010008363.1:0-31663 GCA_011419295.1 Clarias macrocephalus
AGAGAGAGACAGAGAGAGAGAGAGACAGAGAGAGAGAGAGAGAGAGAGAAAGACAGAAAGAGAGAGAGACAGAGAGAGAGACAGACAGACAGACAGACAGACAGAGAGAGAGAGAGAGAGAGAAAGAGAGACAGACAGAGAGAGAGAGACAGAGAGACAGACAGAGAGAGAGAGAGACAGAGAGAGAGAGAGAGAGACAGAGAGAGACAGAGAGAGAAAGAGAGAGAGACAGAGAGAGACAGAGAGAGACAGAGAGAGAGAGAGATGTACTAAACAGAGAAAAAAGGAGCCAAATATATAAAATATACTTAAAGGATGAGAATAAAGAAATAGGAAGACTGTCAAACAGAGAGACAAAAAGATGGACTGGCAGACAGACAAACAGCTAAAAAAAAAAAGACATGTAGACAGACAGGTGATGAGAAGCAAGAAACAAAGAAAGCGTGAGCGATATATAGGCAAACAGGGAGACAGTGAGTGAGACAAAGAGATAGTTGGAGACAGACAGACAAAGACCAATAAAAATCAAACAGTTCATAGACACTAGACAGACAGCAAGTTAAGTGTGTAACCTGCAGCACTGATTGAGCTCTGTATGAGAATAAAGACACCGGCAGAGAGACAGACAGGTTCAGTGAGACAGGCAGAAAAACTCGCACACAGAGGGAGACAGAAACACAAACAGGGTGTAGTTAGAGAACAGCAGAACGGTCAGGCAGAGAGATGCATAGAGACAGACGAGCGCAGACAGACGGGCGCAGACAGACGGGCGCAGACACTCCACCCACCTTGCTGCTCCTCATGTGTGTTTTGGCCTGCTCCAGATCTCCGGCTTGTTTCGCCCTCAGAGCGGCGAGCCTGTACTGCTTCTGTCTCTGCAACAGCGTCTCCTTACAAGTCGGACCATCACTGCTGGCAGGTGGCGTGGATGTCTCCATGAAAACGGGCGAAGTCTCTGGTGGGGACACTTTCACTTTCTGTGGGTGGGGCAAAAACAATGACAACGTCCTGAACATTAAACGGCAGCCTGCGCAAGTTAACAGAAAAATCAGTTTTTATTTAGATTCAATTTTATGTAAATCACTGATTAATTTTGAATTCTCCCAACCCAATAGGCCACGCCCAGTTTCCTGGTTAACCAGTTCTGAAATCCTTTTCATATGGGATCTGACTTGCTCTTATATTTTATGGTGCAATGACACTTCTTTAATCTGACGCTCAGCTTTTTTCCTAATGCACCATTTTTATGTTAAAAAATCTTTACAATAAATCAAGTTAATCATGAGCTTAAGAGTGCAACATTAACAATTCGAGAACATTTCAGATAAATGCTCATCCAGACCGGCAGCGGGGGTACAGAGACGGTCTCTGGGGACACGGGTGAAGTCTCCACGGCGCTGTCCGACTCAGTTGGAGACGGTGCAGATGCAGGATGAGCTGAGGGAGGAACAGCATCGCTACGGTTACCAGGCGCTACCGGAGGCGGGATCTCTGCTTCGTTTATCTTTCCTCCCTTACGTACAGATGCGAGCATGCTCTGGAGTGTCTGGAGGAAAAAGAAACTATTATCATAAAAAAAAAAATCTATAAAGAAAATAACACAAAAAGTGATTAGATACTAAGAATGCATATTTTCGGCACCTTGAGCCCCCTGTCGTAGCGGCGAACTTTAGCCGACTCTCCCGCAGCTTTGGCGTTCTTTATAGCCGTGTTGTACATGATGATTCTCTCCTGAAGTGTGTGTTCAAGACCAACCGCTGCTACTGTTGCTGGTGCAGTGGTGGTGGGAGTAGATGGCACCTTCATTTCCTGTGGGCGTGGCAACAACAGTGCCATCAGTGTATACACGACATGGGTTCATTACCTGAATTTCGGGGTTGACCGCAGAGTGACTCTAGTAACGTGTTATTAGCAGTAACATTGTAGTGGTTAATGATACATATATATTATTATACTGTTATAATACATTTATAATGCAACCAAGTTAAAAAAAGACGAATAAAATAAATATTTAAAAGCTACTTTTTTCTTGCCCCTGCATATTTCATTTTAAACAAAAATGTTAACTCTTACCCATAATGCACTGCGATTTTCATAAGGATTGTTTTGGTACCTGTGGTTCCAGTTCCACTGTCCCGGTTTCCTCAGTACCAGGCAAGGTGGCAGTCTCTGCCCCAGAATCGGTTTCCTCTTCACCCACCACTTCCTGTAGCTCCGCCTACAACAGACAAACCATACACACTGCATATACTACACCACACACATGTGCACACAAATGCACGCACACACACAGAGCACTCAAAAAGAAAAACCTAGCAAGAAGATCAAAGTGAAACTACCAGAAGATCTTCATCACCCTCCAGGTCAGTGTCATCATCATCATCATCGTCGAGGTCCTTCATGCACGCCTCGGTCATCTTCGCGATATCCTCCATCGGTAATGGAGCTGAAGAAAGCAGTAGATAGATTAGCAGATTAGACCACGCCCACTTTACAATAAATGAGAATTAGGCCACACCTCCTCTTTAAGCACCAACTCCTCCTTCACTAGGTCTTACTGTCACTTAGACCACGCCCAGTTTACAATTATTGAGAATTAGACCACGCCTCCCTTTTTTTTTAGGAGCAACACCTCCTTCACTTGGCCCAACTGTCACTTAGACCACACCCACTTTGCTAGAAATGAGACTTAGGCCACACCTCCTCTTTTAAGACAGACACCTCCTTCACTAGATCCAACTGTCACTTAGACCACGCCCACTTTACTATAATTGACACTGAGGTCATGCCTCCTTCGTTAAAACTGACAAAGGCCACACTCCTTCATTAGAATGAATCTTCACTTTGGCCACGCCCCCTGCGCTGAATTTTAATTAGTTAAATCTCAAAAATAACACACAAAAACACCAGTTCATGTTTTTATACAGTAAATTTCCTCAGGTGTGTTTTATGTGACATCCAACATCCTCTTCCTACCTTTATCGTTTTTTTTCGCTTTAGCAGCAGCGTTCGTTTTCTTCCCCACAATGGCAGCGAATTCAGCCTCCAGATCCGGATCGTCCACGTTCCCACTCACATCCATCATGTCCTCGGGGTTAAAGTCCAGAAATAACCCCATCTACAACAAGAGAAACAGGGATTTACACACACACACACACACACACACACACACACACACACACACACACACCTGCATCCGTTTCACACGAGTAACACGACCTGTGTGTGAGAGAATGTTCCTTCGCAGCATAAACCCCAGATGAAAAGGAGAACAAACCGCATCCAAACAATATCTCTGAGAATGAAAATGAAACCTGATCGCGCTCACCTGTTTGGCAGCAGCAGCTCCTTGGCCTTTGGGAGGCGCTGGACGTTTATTTTTCCTGGCAAACATCTTAAATCTCCCTCAAACCCACCCGACTCGGTGACTCTGCAGTCGAACAGCACAAAGATCTGCTGAAAGACCACAAGACCTCATGTGACATTATTCTTAATCATCTTACACTTAATTACATCTAAACGAGCCACACCCAGGTCTGTAACGCCACAGAGACGCCTGCGCTTACACAAACCCTTTAGTTATGAACATGCAAATGATGATTCTCATGTTCTCAGAAAATGATCAGATGTTAAAAGTGATTATGATTATTTATAGAATGATAGTTAGATGGATATTTTATTTACTGACTCACTGTTGTAACTGCAGCATAAATTAGGTTGTGCTTTATATATCTGAGAATAAATTAGTTTTTTGTTTCCACACAGCTGAGGCTGACTGACCTTCCACACCGTTAGCCCTATTCAAACGAGGTGAAATGTTTCCTTATTCCACAGACGACTTAGGGAACGAGCCGGGGTACATCCTGGTCAGGGTGCCAGTCCATCACAGGGCACACACACACACACACACACACACACACACACACACACACACACACACACACACTATGGGCAATTTGGAAACACCAATGAGCCTACTTGTCTCTGGACTCTGGGAGGGAACTGGAGCGAACTCCACGTACACAGACCCCGAGGTGGGACTCGAACCCGGATCCTGGAGGTGCAAAGTGACAGAAAATACACTGTGACATAAACACTGTGCTTCTCTAGGAGACAGACATGTGGGCGTGAAGGCTGCGCTCTATTTGCGCATACGCTCAGAATTATTATCGTAATAAAAAAAAAACTTAAATCGATAAATATTTGTAATTTTCTAAGCCTAATCTCTTATTTAAAAAAACATCTGGATTAGGTATTATTTATAACCCAGAGAATCCGCATGACTTGTGTTTAATCTGAACTGATTATTGTTGTTAATAATCTGCGCAAACGCTGCTTACCTGTGAGGCGAATGATGACTTCAAGCAGGTAAAGCAAATAAAGCCAGATCTAATCAGCCAGCTCGCTTAAAGCGCACCATCATCCACATAAATATGACCGTCTCTCTGTAAACGCGACTAAAATATGACTTTATTGCTGTGTCAGGAGAAAAACCACGAGCTTCTGGAGTAAACTAATTCACATGACAACACGGGCACTCAGCAAGAAACGTGTTCTACAGGAATTAAAAGAGGAAAAACTAAATAACGAGACTCTAAAAATTCGGCAGACTTTATTTTCTGCTTCTGTAAGTAGAACTGACGTAAATACTTTAAGAATGTAAAGATAAACACAAAGCAGTAATTAGGTTAGTTTCGTTCCTACTTCTGGTCAGGTTTCTGGTCACACTCCTCCCAACACAAACATTACCACTTCCTGCTTCTGGGAGACACATAGATCCTCATTCCTATTGGCTACGGCTGTGATACGTCACACTCATCCCGGAAGTGAAGTTGTCACAATCGTTTATTATTATTTTTTTTTTTATCAATTTACTCATTTTAAACTGTCCGGCTAGCATTTTCTAACATATACTTCATGACGTTTATTTTCTGTCCTGTTATTATGTTGTAGTAAATGTTATGTACGACAACACCGGGGTTTAACAATATTTAACGCTGTATAACAACCGTGTGAAAATACATTTCCCATAACCACCCGCGCGTCAGTAGAGCCATACAGTGAATCTACAGAACATTCAATAATTATTATAAAATCTATACATTATGTAAATTCTTATAAAATACATAGAAAATAAATATATAATTATGAATAAATGTGAATTCTATTTTTGATTGATGTAAAACAAATAAAATATACTGCAGATTATTAATTTTATCGAGGTTAGGATAAATAAATAATAGATTACATTGCATACTTTAGTGAATATTTAAATAAAAACATGCAGTAATGTAAAATTATTATAATTATCTTGAAATATTTTATGCTTCAGGAACGAATGGCCTTTCCCTTAGGCCACGCCCCTAAAGACGATTTCAGCCTATCAGAATCGAGACCGTGAATGCGGCTGCCTTGGTAACAAGTACGTTACGATTTAAACGGACCAATCAGAAGCGCGTGTTCAGTCATTTAAACTGCTCTCTCAGGCTACTGGACTTTTCAGTCTCACCTCGCGCGCGAGCTCTGAACGAACACAAACCGCACAGGATAAAGCGATCTGTTTTTATCTGGTTTTAAGTTTATTTATTTTTTATCTTAAGCTGCTTTTGTTGGATTGCTGTGAAGGTGTTGTGGACTATCGGGTGAGTTTTATGCCTAAAGTGTTCGTGTATTTTTAAAGTTATCCGCCACTTCTGGGGTCTCGAGCTCTCTCACGTGCTCTGTACATCAAATTAAATGTATATATATTTTCTTCAATTTCAAATATTTAAGTTGAGATTGTTGTTAACGCATAAGTCGCTATTAAGCGTTTTAAATTACGATTTGTAAGCGTTTACTACCACTAAAGGAAAATCTTGGTAAATATTCACACCTTCGTGTTTACTTGCTGTGCGCGAGGCATCTCATAGATTATTATTGTTTTTTTTTTTGTGTAAACACACTGGATCTTAAATACTGCATATTCTGACATTTCTTTAAGTGTTTTCTTTTAATTCTGACCAACCGATGACGTCACACTCTACTCTACACACATACCAGCTGATGCACATTTTAACAAACTCTGTATAATAAATTTTCCCAACAGTCGTCATACATAAGTGAACCTTGTATAAAAGTGTTTTTTTTTTCCTCCTTCAGTGCCTCAGGCTTGGCCTTCGCTCATCATGGCTCACTTCGGTTTCGATAATGACATCCAGAGTGTGTTGAAGCTGGACATGCCCATCACCAACGCCCCGATGGCCAGGTGGCAGAGGAAAGCCAGCACGTCCACCTCGGCCAACACGAGCGTCCTGTCCCCCAGCAAAGCCGGAAACCTGTCTCTGAGCACGTCGAAGACGCCGAGCAAAACCCCAGGTACGAGCAGGATTCAGGTTCTCCGCTTCCTTGTCTGTTCTCAGGGTTTCTAGACACTAATTAAATGTCCATGCCTAAACAGGGAAGAAGGGGAAGACCCAAAACACACCCTCTAAAATTGGAGGGGACCGGTACATCCCCGTCAGAAACAGCAAACAGATGGACGTGGCGAGTTTCCTCATCGCGAAGGAAAACGAGCCGGTCGAGGAAGCAGCGTCTTCGTCCACAGTGAGTGGGGTTTTTATTTATTTATTCGTTTTTTTTTAATCCCCTTCCACAAATGTCTGCTTCTGATCTGTGTATGGATGTGAACTGATGCAATTTAAAACATCTTAGCAAACGTCTCAGAAGGCCTGGTCCGTGACCCTGAATGGATTTGACCTGGAAGAGGCCAAAATCCTGCATCTAGGAGGCAAGCCTATTAATGCGCCTGAAGGTAGGTGTGGTTGGTGTCAATTACACACACACACACACACACACACACACACACACACACACACACACACACACACACACATAAATGCAAAAGGGATGTTTTAACCAAGCAGGATTGAGCAGGTCTTTGTGCTCACAGGGTATCAGAACAACCTGAAGGTCCTGTACAGCCAGGTTCAAACACCCGTCTCTGTAAAGAAGAGCCGCTACATCGCTTCAGTCCCAGAGAGGATCCTAGATGCCCCTGAGCTTAGGAACGACTTCTGTAAGTAGCTAACTCCAGCGCCAGTTCTGTCCATGAGATGTTTCAGTCTAGATGTCTGATGATGTGGTGATGATTGGATTTGTTCGCTCAGATCTGAATCTGATGGACTGGGGCAGACTGAACGTTCTGGCCGTGGCTCTTTCGGAGTACGTGTACCTGTGGGACGCCGCGCTGGGGCAGATTGTGATGCTGAAAAAGATGGAGGAGGAGAACGGCTACGTCTCCTCCGTCTCCTGGAGCAAAGACGGAAACTTCTTGGCCGTCGGGATGAGCGACTGCAAAGTGGAGGTGATGAGTTTATAGTTTGCTTAAATGTCTGAGATCTACGTCCTACATGTTTAACACCATCGTCCATAAACGTTCGTTTAATGACCTCCTCCTCCTCTGTAGCTGTGGGATGTCCAGGCTCAGAAGCGCCTGCGCAGTATGGAGGGCCATCGCGCCCGAGTCAGCTGTCTGGCCTGGAACGATCACGTCCTGTCCAGGTAAAGTTCGACCAGATCGGCGGTCATGTTCGTGTCTGTCGTAATGCTTGTGCAGAATATCACAGTCCATGTGATGCAGGCCGTGAGCGTGTCGTCCAGGCTGCAGCAGCAACTTGTTAATTTTGTTAGGAGATTAATTGGAGCTACAAACCCTGAGCTTCAGAGCAGCTTTTCCACTAACAGAAGTGTATTGTATTGACCCGAGTGTGTAAAATGCCCCAACTGTTAACTACATGTTCTCTCCCGTCCACTGCAGTGGTTCCAGATCCGGTTTGATCCACCAGCATGACGTCCGTGTGGCTGATCATCACCTGTGCACCCTCCGAGGTCACACGCAGGAGGTGTGCGGTCTCACCTGGTCTCCCGACGGCCGCTATTTAGCCAGTGGAGGAAACGACAACCTGGTGAACATCTGGCCAAGCGCGCAGGGCGGAGCTCAGGCGACCCTGCACTCATTCAACGAACACCAGGGAGCCGTGAAGGTGGGTGTGGCCTACAGTAGGGACGCTTTAAAGGGGATGTGTTGCACTCTTGGCTAAAGTGAAACAGAAGGAAAACGCCACAATGTTCAGTCTAAAGCAGGATTTCTATCTATCCAGAGATGTATAAAAGTTAAATACCTTCAACCTGATTAGGAGTTAAAGAGTAAAGCTAAAGCACTACAGGCTAGTTGTATTTGTAAGCTACTTGGCTGTCATGCTAACAATGTGTAATGATGGGCTAAGTTAAAGAAAAATGTTCCTAAAAAAAAAAAAAAAAAACAGGAGTCATGTCTGTGTACATGATGTGTAACATGCATTTATTCTAGTTAACTGTTAAATTGTTAAACGAGTTAAAATGAATTAAATTTGAATTAATGAATGAATTGTGAATTAAAGCAGTTATATCCACAGTAGAAGTTACTTCAGAGTAGTTACTGCCACTTTGAGTGAGTTTTTCTAGCTAATCTGAAATGTTTATGCAAAGGTAGAAAAATCGTATCCATTGTATATATTCTTATTGACGCGCTGGAAACCAGCAGTGAAGTGAATTTTGCATAATAGTCGCCCTTTAACTGTGGATTTTACATGTACGTGATGCTGTGCATGCAGATAATTTCTGTTTTAACTTCTGACCCGTTCCGTGTGCAGGCGCTGGCGTGGTGCCCGTGGCAGTCGAGCATCCTGGCGTCAGGAGGCGGGACCAGCGACCGCCACATCCGCATCTGGAACGTCAACAGCGGCTCGTGTGTCAGTTCTTTTGACTCGCAGTCTCAGGTGAAGAAAATTTTTTTTAGATGTCTAGTGCAGGCTTCTGATTGGTTTCCATAGCAACGTCATGCACACAGTGTACCATGGAGAGAGAAATTATTTAAAAACCTTTATAATTGTTGACTTGGTGACATTTACTGTAATATCGATCACTTTCCTTAGAAAAAAAATCCTTGTTTTTGTGATTAAGAACTGATGAATGTCTGTCTAACTGGCTTAGAGTTGCTTAGAATCTGTTCTGTCATTTCAGGTCTCTTCTCTCGTGTTTGCACCAAACTATAAGGAGCTCGTCTCTGGTCACGGTTTCGCCCACGACAAGATCTTCATCTGGAAATATCCCTCACTCACCAAAGTGGCCGAGCTCGAAGGTGCGCGCCGTCGCTCTGAAAGCGTGGGGTTGCTACGTACCGCTGGTGCATGTGAGAATACACCCTTTACGTTTTGTTCTTCCTTTGTCTTCCCAGGTCATGAAGGCCGAATCCTGAACATGGCCCTCAGTCCGGACGGCTCCGTCCTGGCGTCCATCAGCTCCGACGAAACCATCCGTCTGTGGAAGTGTTTCGAGAAAGATCCCACCAAGAAAGCCAAGCCTGTGACCAGCAGCATCATCCAGCAGCACATCCGATAATCGGCGTTTTTAAATCCTGTTTATGTACAAATTAATTGTAAATTGTTTTGAAATAAAGTTGTGTTCATTTTTTCCCCCATTCTTTGTGAAATGGGATTCCAAATGTATCATTTGTAAAAGGGAATTGATTTTAATATTTTTAATACATCGTATGTTGCGATATTTAATGTTCAGAATTTTATGGAAATGCTTTAAAGTTATTAAACCTTGGGTTTATGAATAAATAGACTCGTTGCCTAAACAAGTGAATGGATGGTCTGAAAAGATGAGTTCAGTAAAATGTTAATTTGCATTGTAGAGACAATTAAGTTTTAAGAAGTTAAACATCATCAGTCAGTTTGGACTTTGTTGTGAGGGGGCGACATGAGTCCAGGGGCTTCATAAACAAAGTATTTCAATAACCTGTAGGAATCGGCCTCGGTGTTCATTTAGGACTGAAAATATTCCAAGCTCAGAGTAGGACCAAGTTTTTTTTATTTAGGAATCTTTCGACTTTTATAGCGAAAACTTCGATCAGGGGTTGGCAACCTTAAACACTCAGAGCCATTTCCCACAGAAAAAACACCGCGAGCCACTAAGCTCTTGACATCTAAAATGAAGGTGTGTGTATATATACATATATACACACTCTAACTCTATATGTATAAAATAAAATAAAAACTAGTGTTCCATTTATGAAATCAATGAACTTGTACAGATTTATTTTATTTGTGGATGCAACAAAAACATTTTAAACTCTGGTGGGAAAAAAGATGCTGGTTTAATGGTTACTTTAACGAGTCCTTCTCTTATGAAATAAAAAACCACAGTTTACATGATCCACCTGCAGCAAACCAAAAATGCCGCCTGCTTGTGTGTGCCGTTGTCCTTTCATCGTGTGTACTGGAGCTCGCAGTCAGCCGTCAACCTGAGTAAATAATGCCCTATTAATATGTGATGATTTGTGATGCATATTTTGAGTGACAAAATTAAACATTTTTATGTTACAAGATCACCATAATCTTTAAATTTATAATTACATAAAAAAAGCTAAAATAAAATTCATATAAATTATATGAAAAATAAAATTCCAAAGCCACAGGGAGCCGCAGCAGGGAAAGAGACGCGCGGAGCTCCGGAGCCGCAGGTTGCTGATCCTTGGCTTAGACAAAACCTACAGATGTGACTCGCTGCATGACCTGATCCGAATCACACTGCCTTAATCACCACTGTTTAAAGCCCCTATAATAGAGCTGTGACCGTCATAATCTGATCAAAATAACTCCAGAAAGAAAGTGAAACTGTAGAAAGGATGAGAGGGTTCAGCTTGTGCAGGAATAATTTAAGGAGAATTCTGCTTTTACCTCTAAAGGTAAAAAGTGAGTGGAGGCGGTTGGTGGAAGCGTCAGCGCCACCTGTCAGTTGGCTGGAGTGTGAAAAACAGTGAACGAATATATACAGTTATACAGTACAGCTAATCAATGATCATGTTGCATTTATAACCACTTGAGTGCTGACGTCTCCCCGTCAGAGCTCGGGACGGTTATTTGAATGTGTGCCATGTGTGATGCCCACAGCTCCAGGGGAACCAGTGATGTTCATGAGTTCACTACATTGTGGTGTGGGTACAGTAGGAGTAATTTCCTATTTTAAGATTGTCAGTAAATTGCTCTTACTCCTACTCCTAAAAGTAGGACCATAATTGCCTCACTCTGAGAATTTTTAGCAAGAACTTAGGAGCGATTTCCTACTCTCACATGCTTATCCAATACAGCCCTGGTCCCTGCTGTAGTCTCTTTTATGCAAAGACAAATATCCCTGACTGTCAGCGTTACAGCCGAAGCTGGTCCTCAAGGATTCATGGCATGATGTAGGAAAAGGTAGAAGAAATTAGAAGCAGGATTGTTGATATTCTAGGGAAAGTGCCTCCCAAAATTCCTAATAGTCTGAAGGAAGAGATCCACACCGTCCAGAGTCTCAGCCAGCGATAAGAAGACCGATACAGTCCCACCAGCCGTGCGATGTTACCATGAAGAGGCAAAAAGCTCAAAGTTTCTTTCTGAAAATAAGCTAAGAACGTCAGGAACATCGTCTACGGAGGAGGAAGCGGCACGAGAGAAGCTTTGGCCTTTAGTGAGGAAAGCAAGAGACGACACGTCGCTTTTGTCAACAATGAAAACAAGATTAACAGTTCAGAGGAAAGATGAGAACCAGAGCTTAAACTAGATTAGCGGAGACGTGTCGCGCAAGTTCATACACACGAACTGTGGTGCGTCTGAAACTTAGATTTCATTGTTACAGTTTAATGAATTAAGAAAATGAAGAGAAACATTTTTTTTGTGTGGAACTGTAAGAGGCCAAATCACTAAATTATTATTATTATTTATTTAATTCAAGAAAACACCATCAGCCAAAACAAATCGATGCTAAAAAGTGTCTAACCTGAGAAAAAGTCATACAAAGGCTCATACAACACATTAAACATTCTGATTGTATTTCCAAAAACCGAAGCATAGATCAGACAAATACACATTTCTGTTTTTATCAGATAAAAAGACATTGCTAAATACAATTTCATGCTCTAACCGTAACCTTTTTTACATTCAAATCTTTCAACGATCTTAACTGTCATTCATATTCATATTATTATTATAATAAACTGCAAAATTGCTAAGATATTGCAACATGAATGACACACGGTTACGGACACTACAGATTTGTAGCCTTTTAAGCTTTTACTAAAAACCAAATTTAAGCAACAATTTTTACAGGTCAAATACTTCTAGAAGCTTCCACTAGTTTTAGTTTCAATACTCAAAGAAATATGAATAATTTGCAGTTTAAATATGATTATTGTTTGAAGTGAGACAGTACGACACTGAGAAGTGGCGATTTTTACGGAACATATAAAACCATTTCTCCAAAACGGCTAAAATTAGCAACGTGATATTTTTAGGGAAGCGACTTCCATGTTGCATTTACACTTCAGACGTAGCTTCTTTTGGCACACACAATTTTTTTGTATTATATGTATAACAAAACAAATTAAAATCAGCACCAGTACGATGTTTTGGCCGCGTGTGAATCTAGTCTAAGGGTCAGACACATGGAGGTCAGGTTCATCTCCTAACTGTTCCTACATTTGTGTTAACTGAAGCTTCGCCGTCATTCACAGTTTACTTTTCAATCTGAAGGCGTCCTGAGAGATTAGAACACTGAGGACGAGCTATAGTGGCTTTACGTCATTCACACACCTGATCGAGATGATCTAACTAACAACAGTCCTGAGTGGAAACCTTTCACCTCCGTGCATTGATAGGATTTATTGCATTACAAACTGTTAAATGTCTCAGTCCTTCTCTTATTCATGAGATAAAAAGCCGAACTTAAACGATGCACGAAGGCTAAAAGACAGCATTAATCAGGCAGTGGAAGCCAACGCTACAGCACAGCGAGACGGCACGAGGCAGCGGAGGGTTTAAGAGGGACGGACGGTCAGTGGCGGTGCAGCGACAGCAGGAGGTCACATGGTCAGGGAAGGAAGACGACGAAACGCTCTGTGACGTCTGCAGGCAAACCAACACGAGTAATGGATTAGTCCGAGTCTGCTCCTGATCACACACACACACACACACACACACACACACACACACACACACACACACACACACACACACACACACACACACACACACACACACACACACACACACACACACACACACACACACACACACACAATTTATGCATCACCCTCGGGCACTGCAGAGCGAATCACAGCATCACAGTGTTCAAAATACAGAATGTGCTCTCGGGCCGCGGTGCAGCTGTGGGTCAAAAGGCCGGAGTTACACGCTGTTGCATCAGAATCACTGAGAAATGCACACTCGCGCGCACACACACACTCTTGTCTTTTAAAAAAGGACAGAATCCAGACATCTGCTATTTTTATCTAAATCACGACGGCTTGTGTGGGATCTTGATGCGACTCTTTAGATTCTGCTCCCGTCCCGGCTGCGTCCTCACCGGACTCTCACTCGCTGCTTTCTGAGGCTTAATCCCGGTCAGAAACACACAAAATCTCATTTAATGTTTCAGCTGCAGGAAAACAATAAAAGAAAAATAACAGAATTGCAAACAGACGGGTCAAACATTCCCAGTCCGGAGGCTCAGAATATTACACGAATATCTGTGCAACATTTAATATAAAAGTGGTTTATTTTTTAAGTTATACACATCATAGAAAAAGTCATTCCATCCATAGCATTTAACACAATTATTTATTTACAGGAGTCGTACCCGATTCAGATGCATGGTGTCGAGAAACGGGAGAATCATACGTGCTGAAAACACAAAAGTCAATGTGACGTCTGTGATGCTGGACATCTTCATCCACCGTGGACAAATAAATACGCACAAAAACACACACACACACACAAAGCAGGTGAACAGACACATGCTTCGTCATCTCCCATGTGATCTCACGAAACAAACAAAAACAAACCAACAACATCCTCAAACCCAGGAACTTTGATCATCATCATCATCATCATCATCCTTCTCGTCCCGCAAAGTCCTCTGTGCTAGCTAGCGCTACCGCTGCTAGCTCTACTCGCGCTTCCTTTATACCTCCTTCACCTTCCCGTTCACAGCAAACCCGTTGGTGTAGTGCACCGAGCCGTTCTCCAGGTGCGTGCCGTTGGGTATCGTGGCCTCCTCGGTGCCGTTAGCGTAGCCGTTCTGCTTGGGTTTGTCTTCGTTGCCGGCCGGCAGCCGCTTGCCCCTGATGTAAGCCTGGATCCAGAAGTTGGAGAAGAGGACGAAGAAGAACATACCGTACATCCAGATGAGGTGGATGAAAATGGGCACCTGGTATTCACAGTTTTCCATGAAATAATACTGAGAGATGTGGACGGAAACCACGATAAACTGTATCTGTGGAAAAACAGAAGAAAATCAGATCTCCAACACTGTTTCAGCAAAACAATCAGGTCAAACTTTCTGCTAAAGCACAGAGGTTCTCTATAAGAGCACGTTTTTGTAACCTGGACGATCCAGAGTCAGAGCTTTGGAACAGTTTGACACCTTCAGAGTTTGTTGTGAGGAATCAGTGGCATTTGAGCTGTTAAAAGGTGAACAGTTTTGTTCTCAGATGTTTCTTAGCCGTACAAGGTAGCTTCATGCTTCATGCAATTTCATGCCATTTTATGTCTGTAGCGTCCGTAACTTTTTTTGATTCAGATTCTTCAAATGATCTTCACGGTCATTCAGATGAGATTCGGCCAATTTAGATTTAACATGAAAAGACTTGAACCTGAAAAAGTGTATTTATTCTAAAATGCTAAATTGTTAAGATATCGCAACATGAACCTGACATGGTTACGGACACTACAGATTTTGTGTGTTAAAAATCCTTGATTTTGCACCAAATTCTTTAATTTAAGCAACAATCTTTACAGGTCACACGCTTCTAGACGCTTACACCAGTTTTAGGTTCAATCCTCAAAGAAATATAAATAATTTGCATTTTAAATTATTATTGTTTGAAGAAGTGAGACAGGATAACGCTGAGAAATGGTCATTTTTGGAACTCGTATAAAATCATCTCTCCAAAACGGCTGAAGTTAGCCATTAGATTTTTTTTTTTAGTTCCATGACCGATAAACATCAGAAGGAGCTTCTTTGTTGTTCTTTTGGCATATTCTATGTACAATAAAAAGTGCAAAATGTTGTGGTATAAAGTCTACAGATCTCATCGTGTTTCGTCAGCACGTTAACGTAAGATGTAATGATTCCCTTCAGATGAACGTGTTTAATAAAATACACTGATAAACTCGCAGACATCACCTGTAACGTACAGTAAATCTAAATGTAATGAAATGTGCAGTACTTAAAGCAGACTAACCAGCTGGATAGCAGTCATGTATTGCTTCCACCAGAGGTACTTGTGAAAGCGCGGGCCGGCCGCGGCGAGGCCGTAGTAGGTGTACATGATGACGTGGACCGTGGAGTTCACCATGGCGTGGAAGGAGCCCATCCCCCCGGCTGTCACCACAAACACACACAGAGAAAAGTGTTAGAGCAAGAAGTGATTTCACTCGTCTGATCAAACTGGATTCACTTCCACACGGAGGAGGAGTTTATTCAGTTTATTACTCCGTTTAGTGCGGACATGAACGTCCGAGTTTGTTTTTAATATCTCGAATATCTCCGACACGTCACGTCCTCAGTTTGTCTCTGCAAGTGTCCATGAACACAGTTGATGTTTATAGAGTTTTTTATATGTTTAAGTTTTTTTTAAATGCATTATATACTTTTTTTATTATTAGTCATACATCAGTCAAAGGAATCTTCATTTCCATCCCAGGGGTGTGCAGACATTTTTGGGAGTAGATTTTTCTTAAAGCAATCTCACACTTGAGGTCACGCTGTAGTTCTGAATATAATGCAGCCGTGATGATAACCAGTACAACAGCACGAGTGCGATATCGCTTTTATACGACGGTTTCACAAACACCTTTTACTATCAACAGATTATGATTGGTTTCTTTATTTAAGCAGTGATGTTGCTCCGCCCACACATATCCTTCAGCACCTGGCGACGAGTGACTGTTTGCGCAAGGGGAGGAGACTGTGACTGGGTGTGAATGTGGGTGTGGTCAGGCAGCTGCTCTCTCCTCAGTACTGCGGACCGTACAGACCGACTCTCACCCAGGCTGAGACACATAGTTAGTGTCATTAACCACTGGACAACACCTGGGACACGCCCAGTCACACACACAGTGTCATTAACCACTGGACAACACCTGGGACACGCCCAGTCACACACACAGTGTCATTAACCACTGGACAACACCTGGGACACGCCCAGTCCACACAGTTAGTGTCATTAACCACTGGACCACACCTGGGACACGCCCAGTCACACACACAGTGTCATTAACCACTGGACCAGACCTGGGACACGCCCAGTCACACACACAGTCAGTGTCATTAACCACTGGACAACACCTGGGACACGCCCCGTCACACACACAGTCAGTGTCATTAACCACTGGACCAGACCTGGGACACGCCCAGTCACACACACAGTGTCATTAACCACTGGACCACACCTGGGACACGCCCAGTCACACACACAGTGTCATTAACCACTGGACCACACCTGGGATACGCCCAGTCACACACACAGTTAGTGTCATTAACCACTGGACAACACCTGGGACACGCCCAGTCTCACACACAGTTAGTGTCATTAACCACTGGACCACACCTGGGACACGCCCGGTCACACAGATGTTATACAGCACAGTGCTGTTACTTGTCTGTTATCATCGCTTGTGAAACACCTCTCGTCCAATCAGATCGCTCAGTCCGAACTAACTGTTGTATAATTAGATTTTTAACAAACACAAACAGAAGAGGAAAAAATGCCCATGACGCACACAATAAAATCAGTATCCTTTAAATAAGTAAATGTCCACACTGGGAGCTCATGACTGCAGAGACTTGTAGGGTCAAAAGTAAATCTGTGAACTGATTGTTTTCTGAATACCGTCTTGTGCTTTAGAGGGATAAGAGACGAGATGAGACACAAGTCCACTCTGAAGAACAACAAAGAGAAGACATACTGTAAAGTCATAAAGTTGTTTTTGGGAGGCTTCCATCAAAGATGCGCTCAGTAGTAAGAAACTTCATGTGATTGTTGGTGAATCTCTCTAACCACAGACACATTTTAGCAGCTGAATTGTACAACAGTTAGTCCAGACTGAGTAATCTGATCAGACGGGTGACGATAACGGACGGTAACAGCACCAAGATGTTCAACTACTGTACATGAATCTCTCTCTGCATCTGCACAGTTGGCAGTACTGAGGAGAGAGCAGCCGCCTGCCAAAACCCACATTCACCACCAGTCACTGGTCGCACCATCGTGCCTACAGCCCCATCACAGCGCTCACACTTCTCGTCCTCGGCAGTACAGCGCTGCTATCATGTGTCATTGCTGAATTAAACAGAGTTCTCAACGCAGACATGTGAAAAAATTAATAATAAAGCTTAAAAAGTGAAAAGGATCAAAAGTGACTAAGGAGGAGAAGAGTAAAGAGGCGGGTCGTAGCTCTGACATTGAAACTCCTTACATCAGAGAGCGACGTGTTTGGAAGGAAAACAAACAAAAGTGTCGTGGGAAAGAAAATCGTGAGTTTCATTAAAGTGATCCCACAAACTTTTTTTATTCGTTTATTTTTAAACACCCATTAGTTTGAACCCAAAGATTAACGACTCACCGGGTGTCAGAGTGATGCCCCACCACCAGCTCCAGGGCAGGACCGAGTGGTGAAAGATGTGCAGGAAAGTCACCTGACTGTGTTTCTTCCTCAGCACAAAGAAAACCTGAAGGAGGCGCACATGAAAGAGGAGTAAAGCAATGCAATGAAACATTCCTAAAAAGCAGATCAGATTACAGATTATCAGATTACTTATACGAGTGTATAAGAGAGATAGACATCCAGAAGTGATTACAAAGAGGGTAACAGCTACAGAAGAGGCGAAGTAAAGAAGTCTAGATAAGAACAATGATGAAGAAGGAAAGTCCTTACAGTGTCGAGAAGTTCGATACAGACCAACACAAAGTGGGACATAATTGTGAAGCCGAGGGAAAATGACAAACTCAGCCGGACATCATGAACTGAAACAAACAGCAGGAAGTTAAAAACAAAACAGTCCAACGCAGAGGATTTCTTTGCTTCAGGTTACACACGTTTGGAATCAAAGCGCGATGAGGTCGTGGGACGACTGCAGAATGACATCTGTGGAATTTGTGACTCATTCAGCCTGGTTCTTTCAAATACAGCCCTTAACTGGAAGACTTTAAAAAAAAAACACATGACTACTGTCGCATTCCATCACTCATTCGTTCTTATTTAGCTAAATGTATATTAAGTACATAGAGTATATGTTACTAATTACTGCATCAATAATTGTGACACTCGTCTCACATTTACAGCATTTGGCAGACGACCTTATCCAGAGCGACTCGCATTTATCTGAGCAGCTGAGGATTAAAAACAGCCTGACTGCGTCGCTTGGTGGTGCTGGAGTTTGAACCCGTGACCTTCTGATCCAGAGTCCAACACCGTTAGCTACCCCTCATCTACAACGTTTATTATAGCTCGATTTAAGAAATAATTTGCCTTTAACACAAAACTGCAGTGTAATAAAAAGCTGAAGGACAAAAAAAAAAAAAAGCAGCTAGAAATGAGAAAAAAAAAAGGTTCCAACTAAAATAAGACAAAGCAAGCAAAAAACAATTCATTAAAGAATGAAGTGTAAAAAAACTTTAATAGAATGTAGGTGTACACATTATTGCTCGTTATATTCTTATTAATATTTAGAACCTGTGAGGGGTCTGGGGAGAACCCCTCATTACCCCCGGAACCAATTAAAGAACCTGTTATTTGAAGAGCGCATGTACTAACTGGCTAAGTACCGTTTGTGAAATTCTAAATTGTTGCTTGTACCAATGAGGTCAACTAAATGAGAACCTGGGAAAAAAATAATAAAAGTGATAAAACGTTTACTTGGGAAGGAGAAGACCATCATGTTCTGCTCTCTCATTAGGTTCTTCAACTCGGAAACAAAAATAAAAAGATGAATGAATCTTACAAAATCGCACAACCGATATCTGCCTGGGGTCTCGTTTGCATTTTCGTACGCCTTCGCAGACTTTGATCCACAGTGTAATAGTTTATGCAAACTGGCAACTAGGCAAAGAATGTCATTTCCATCTTTAAGGAAATTATGGCACAAATGTGAATAAAATTTGCAAACTGATTCCCTCTCACATGAAGGAAAAAACAAAGCAAAAAAATTAAGAACCAAGGGCTATATATAAAAACAGCATTCCCCACCTCGTAAACAATGTAAGCATTGAAGAAACCATGCAGAAGTTGTAAATGATCATGGGGGTTTTGAGGTCGTAGGGTTTGCGGTTGGCCATGTAGCGTGGCCCGAAGTACAGTACGAAGCACACGTAGCTCACTAGGATGAGCGTCATCTGGACCGGGCTCTGCATCAGAGGGTAATCCCGCACTCGTGCATCTGGGGAGAAAACAAAATCATTCATGTTGCATCTGGTATATATAAAAAGAATGTGGCTATTTTTGTAGCGTCTGTACGGCAGACATTCCATTCTAAAATTTGCAAAAAGCAAAGGTGCTTAGGTGCGTGTGCAATTCAAGTCCATCTCCATATATGGAGACAAACACTAAACTAATCCACAGGACACCAACTTTTCTTGAATAAAGATAAAATCCAAGATAAATAATAATAAAGGTCATTCTTTTAGATGGAGTCCGTCTTATAATCCTGGAATGTACGGTAATTGAAGAAACTCGGCCTGAACTTGGGAGTCAGGCTGGAGCTCTGGGGTTGGATTTCACCTGATCAGTGGAGTACCAGGTGTATGATTGATAAACGCATGATAATGATGTCACCAGGAAAAGGGGAGAATAAGAAAGATAGAGATGTATTGCTTAATACCCCAGATGGCTGTACAATGCTGACCATGTACTTGGAGATGTACAGTATGTATAATTAGATAGTATACACTCATGCCATGCAAATACACACCGGCTTAGCCGGTAAGTAACAGACACAGAGTTCTGGTGCTTCCATCAATTACTAGAAATGGACAACTGTAATAATTAAAGGACGTCAAAACCTTAAAAATAAATTTTATTTTAAAACTTGAATCTTATATACAGCTCATTATAACATTACATTAAAAATACCCAACCTAGACCACTTAATTGTTTAATATTTGAATGCTGACCCGTTTAGTGATATCCTTCACTACACTGTTACTCCAGGAAAGCTTAGCACATAGCCAACATCAGCTAACTCGCATCGCTCGCTAGACATTGCACGCAAACCGTTGTAATTTGTTTGGCTTAAACGCAAGTTATGAGGGATTGTTTCCCCAGTCAGTGCACATACCTGTTCTTTTGACGAGGTAGTCGTAGAACCTCATGATATTTGAAAACACTTCCTGAATCATCCTTCTTCCGTCACTTCAGCCAAATTGTAAACTAAAAGGAAAAAAAAAAACAAAAAGGAAAGGTTTGAATAATGAGACAGGCTGCTTTACAAAGATACTGCTTATAAACTCATCATGAGTCAACAATGAGCAAGCTAAAGTAAACTGGAAACACCTGTCCAGCTGTGCAGAATAAACAGCAAGACCCTGAGCTCCGGAGCCGAGCTGACAGACGAGTGACGGAGCTGTGATAAAGTGTGCATAAAGTGCGCTTGTTTGTGTCAGCTTAGACTCCAACTTTACAGAAAAAAAGGAGAAGCCATTCATTTGCAAAGGCAAATAAGTACAATGCAAAGGACCTGGATGAGAACCAAAAGACAGAATTATCACAAAACACATTAAACACCATTCCAGCGCTCGTTAGTAAGACGGCACGCTGTCAGTCGACGAGACTGCGACCTGCTCGACTAGTCAGCGCACGTTCTTAAGAACATCAAAGGTAAAAGATCAAGAGCTCAAGATCAGGAGAACCCAGGGTCCTGGGTCACATCAGCAGGACATCACGAGAGACCTTTATCCAAAAAAACAATAATTTATGAACAAATAAATAAATAATAAATAATAATCAGAAGGGATATTGATTATCATACTCCATCCTGGCGGGTTCTCTGGCTGTCCATTAAAAGGTTCTGTCGAGGCCCCTGAGCTCGGATTTACTCTCTGACCTCTTCAAGATCCCTTAGAGACACCATATTTTTTAGGAGTGCACCAAGTCCCACTTCGAGATATTAAGAAAAAAAGCAAGGCTTGAATGATTTTCCCACATTGACTTGGCCAATACACCGTTTTAACAATTCTTAATTCTTCAAGGGTTCGATAGACACCTAAGGGTTCTGAACCTACAAAAAGACAATCGTTGAGGGTTCTACCAGAAAAACTAAGTGGAGTGAAGCACAAAATAAGACTAGTTAATGATAGTGATTTGGTAAAACAAAAACAACATGCTATAATTGTGGCATCACTGATCTTTTTATTTAGCATCTATCGACATTAGCTGGGAGTGCCGGGCGTGGCCAGTATCACAGATGATGCTGCTAATATTCCATAAGTTCATAACAGAATTTACAAAAGCTATGGAAATCACATCATTTAAAATAGTAATAGTAGAATCTCTCTAAAAAGATGAACGATGGCTAAAATACAGTACGACGATTCAGTTACTGTTCCATCACGATTCATTTACATATGCTAATATGTCCTTAGTGATAAATGCTAGCAGTGTCACTTTCCCATCTGGACCAAAACAACAAAAGCATTCATGCTAGGCCGATCTAAAACTTCAAAGAATTTATGTAAGGATCAGAACAAGAATATAAGCCTTTATTTGGATGGGTGGATGTATAGATAACCAAAACGTTTACTTCAAATCAAGAAATGTTTCAGCATTTTAACCAAGTACCAGCAAATGTTCCATATGTATTTCCTTAGATTAATCTAAAGAAGAAGAATAAAAAACTAAAAATGCTCCAAATTGTTATTACTTTGCTTATCCAACAGTAAACATGATGTGAATGCTACGGTGGTGTCACGCCCTTTAGTGCCCTGACAGAAACATGTGAGAGCTTAAACATACATACCAGGTCAGAAAAGTTTGTTTCTCAATAACATTTGGTGATTATTATTTAGTTTAACTCTACAGATTATATACCAGTGTGGTTCACTTTTATCTCCTGACAGAAACAAGGTAATAAAATAAACACATAACTCTAATTATATAAAGGAGTTCTAAATTAACTAAACACAAATCAAAATCTTCTTAAAAAAAAAAAAAAAAAAAAAGCATTTACACAGACTTGGCTAAATTTCAGTTCATCTCGGTTAAAAGAAATAATCCAGTATTGATTAATTTAACATTTTAGAAAACATAGGTGTTGCTTCATTTCCTGTCCTGACAGAAACATGCACGGGTTCAAGCAAACCAGGTCAAAGATCAACCAGTTGTCAGAAAATTTCCATTTAAAGCTACAAGACAGGAATATTGAGTGATATACGTGTCTGTGTGTGTGTGTATGTGTGTGTGTGTGTGTGTGTGTGTGTGTGTTTTTCCCCCCCGTCAGCATGAGTCTGTATGACTAAGTGAGTAAAGCCAGTCAGACAGGTGAGGTGAAGCGGAGCTGAGCGCGTCATGCAGGTGTACGAGCTCCTGAGAGGTTGAGTGAGTGAGTGAGTGAGTGAGTGATGAAAGGACAGGTGACCGTGCCTTGGCTACGGCCAAACAGAGATGAAGTCCGGGACAAATACAGTGCAAGCATTTCACTTCTGGTGGATCTCCCTCGCTCCCTCACTTTCTCTTTTCTCTTAGTTAGAAATGAATTTAAAAGCAAAGAGCACATGGTCAAGTTATGAACATGACACTTTTAAAGCTGTAGTCTTCATCACTGAACTTAGCTTCTTCCTCACCTGTATCTTCACACCTGAGGCCCGGTGAAGGTTCCAGACACTCGGCCCAGATGTCCTCCTGAGCCTGGTCCAAACTAGAGTCAGGGGAAATGTGGCTGTGTTGGAGCTTCAGCCCTGTAGGTCTTCATTTAAACACCATTTCCAGCAGCATGAGCAAAGAAAAAAATAATAATAACACCACAGGACAAAAAGATGACGTGCTTGTTGGCAGTGACAGACTAAAAGAGAATGGGAAGCTCAGCTCTGAATTTAACTGGGAGTAAGAGCAAGCACACATTCAGACCCCACCCACCTGTTCCTTTTCGACCACACCCTACCCCGGACACGCCCACTGTAACCCAATCCGGGATCTCTACTGGTTGCTGAAAGAATGCCTGATCTGAGCTGAAAAAGTGGGCGAGAAATCAAGGGATGTTTCTCTTTTCTCTCTCTCTCTCTCTCTCTCTCTTTCTGTGGTTTGAACAATACAGCTTTTCATTATCAACCACACACACTCACATCCCTTGATTTCTCACCCACTTCTCTAGCATTTTAGAAACAAAACACAAACAACAACAGTAACAGATTAAAAGATTAATCATTGATTAAAAGATAGACAAAAGATGCCACAATCAGTGACAAATGATTGACATTTCAAATATATTAATTACACAGCTTCTGCAATCACCTTAATTTAAGTACATAAAAATTCATTTTCTTTTCTGTTTCATATACCTATTAGCATTTTTAAAATTTACACTACATTTTTATATCCTAACCATGCAATTGTATTATATTTCCGATATGCATGTGGCCTTTAATGTAAGTTATTTAAATATTGATATGTCTGTGATTTATTTATTTATTTATTTGTCTTGGTAATTATATAACTACATTTTATATTTTAAATAGGTCTTTTGTTTAGTGAGTAGAACGTATGGTTAGAATACTTTAACTCTTTCTTTTTGATTTCAACTAAACAATAATTTAAAAATTTTAATGTCCAAACTTATATATACAATATATATTGTATTATCTTTACAGTATAGTTAAATCATTTAATATAATATTCTATATTATAGAATAACATTATAACATTAGGTCTGACTCATGTCTTTATAATATGTTGAATATTGGATATACAGTATATATACAATATATATATTAATCCAATGAGCATCCAATATATATGTATACAATATATGTCAGTTTGGGTTTATAAGGTGTTAAACTTTTTTTTTTTTTTTTTTTACATTTTTACATTTGTTTTTTAATATCAATAGTTTTTTATTCATCATTACAATTTATTTTTTTAAACAGCTTCAGCCATCACATGCAGTTTTTCAAGTTCTGCTCTGGAGAAAGTAGCTTGCTAAAGGTAAACCAGACGTGAGTTTCTTTGAGACTAAAACCTGATGCAGATCTGAAGAAGATCCAGCAGCCATCATGACATTTGCATGACACAAGTCTGATGTTAAAATCACGTCCCAGAGTGGGATCACTTTATTTTGGTGGCTTGTAGAAACCATTAGACAGCTAAAATCAGCCTAACTTAATTGCAAAGGTCTTAAAATTTTAATGAATGACTCTTCAGACTCTACACGTGTTTATGTGTATGTGTGTTTTAATTACTAATTGTCTTTACATTGTCTTTTTATGAATGAAACATGAGCATTGTGAATCTCAGCTCATGAGGAGTGACTCAGTGAATCAGTGTTCTCGATTCTGCATCCTGACTCCGGAGTCCTCGGAGTTTCGCTGGACTGCAGAGTTGCAGGTCGAACTCGTTCCTCCGTTCTGGGTGTGACATGGCAAAGGCCTTTCGGCTCTGTTCCAGGAGGACAGGAGGAGGGAAACAGTCTGAGAAGAATTAGAGGAATCCGGACATGGTGGGAGAACAACGATTTCACTCACACTCACACACACTCATGCGTCTTTTGTACCATTGTTGTAAGGACCTTACATTGATAGCATTATTAATGCAACTAATTCATTTCACTTTTATCTAAGTCTGACATTAACTGCAGTAACCGTTTAGTCTTATTTTATTTATAAAAATAAATAAATAAAAAGCATTTTTTTCAAGCAAGTAAATAAAAGCAAATTTCCTTATATGTTCAAACTAACGTTTATTTAGGCAATTGTTCTAACTTTTTCACGAACTTTTTTTTAGGCCAGACAGTTTGGTCTCGCTGCACCAGGCAGGGGCGTGGCCTAAAGTTTAAAAAGAAATAATTTTCGTGATAATTCAGTTGAAATAACTTTAGCTTATATCTGTTTTCTAAACAAATAGTGTCACTGAAACAATCTCTAGCTCTAAAAACACTCCAAACACATCTCAGCGCATAGACAACGTTGAGATAGATAGAGTACTTTATTAATCCCAAAGGGAAATTGTATATGTTTACAGAACATCATGGACTTGAACTGCTTCTTGAACACATAAATTACAAATGCATGTTCATCTTTAGCAATTTATTTTATTTCAAAAGTTTTATTTATTAACAAGTTTATATGTACGATTTAAAACTCAAGTTTTAAATTGTACAAATCAATCTTAGTAAATAAAAAATGTAAACATTATATTAACATATATTAACATATTATATTTTAGAATTTTCAGACTTTAGGCCACGCCCCCTCTGTTGGTCTCTGAAGGGGTGTGGCTCATAGACACTAAAATGGTGCATTTAGAGGAGGAGTGAAATAAGAGGAGATTGAGGTTTACTGTGAAATTTATTCAGCTGGGGTGTTAACACCATAGCTACTCTACTCAATTCTGCTTATAATACGCGACTTTGGGTCGCAGGTCGCGTTTTTTTGTGCTTGTTTTTTTAAATATAGCTGCTTGATAAGTCTGACAAGCGACTTTTTACATTTATGGTCTCCTTTTCTCCAAATACATTGTTTGACACTGTCTACAAATCACACTAATCAGCACTGTGACGCCCTCCCACACACCCCATGTAGACCTGCACAGAGCCTATAGAGATCCTGCCCCCTAGAGCTGTTATGCATCTGCAGCCCCAAAGATAAATCATCCCATTGACCATGTTAACTCAGTCTCTTCATATTACTCAAGAATGCCACCGACAAAGACGTTCATGTATGAAAAAATATAACAAAGGGAAAAGAGGAAAGGGGAAATTGTTTTAGTATATGTTTTTATAATATAGGCTGTAATGTAGTCTAGTAATACACTTTTTGCAGGTGGCAAAAACAAGCGCAACATCCTCATACACTAATATATACCTGATATTAGCTTACATGGTCCTGTTACCTACTCCTGCGCTGTCCCTTTCCATCGCACATTCTGCTGGTTTGTGATGGACGTGTCTGCCCTTCAAAAAAAAAAAAAAAAACTTTTTTGCTACAATAGTAAATAAATAAATAAATAAATAAATAAAAGAGTACCAGTCAAAAGTTTGGACACGCCTTCTAATTCAGTGTTTTTTCTACAATCTAGAACAATACTGAAGATCTCAGAACTATGAAATAACACATATGACAATAGGTACTTAAAATAACAAAAACAAACCCACAACAATAACAACAACAATAACAGTCAACCACACACACTCATATCACATCCTTTAATACATGAACATCTCAATATCAACTGTTCAGAGAAGATTATTGAATCTAATGGATGCTGTCTGTAATGTTTTACAATATAGAAAGAAATAAATGTTAGGAAAGACCATGGAGTTAGAAGGGTGTGTCCAAACTTTTAAGAGGTGTGTGTGTGTGTGTGTGGTGTGTGTGTGTGTGTGTTTGTGTGTGTGTGTGTGTGTACTATATTAATATTGAGCTTGTTTACATGAAGCTGCGGTTGCTTATTTGTCTCATGAGAATTCGCAACCATGGTTAACACACACACACACACACACACACACACACACACACACACACACACACACTTGGGAGCTCTGGGACATATGTTAACTTCTTAATGGAATAGTAAAATATGGGACCTTAAAAAAACTATTATGACAGGAATGTTGCTTTTCATACTTGTATTTCTCCAAAACATGAAAACCTCAACTTGAATAATAAAAATTACAAATGTAAAAATTCGAGTTAAGTTAAAGTGAAAAAAAAAAAAAACACACACAACCTAACGAGTCAAGTGTGATGAAACTAAAAATACAATAAAGTGCAAACACGATCAAAATACAGTTGAGGAAATCCTGGAACAGGGTGGAGGACTGAAGTTAAACTGGAGAGTGTGTTTTCGTGTTGTACACACTTTTGTCTGCAATGTGCTGATGTGTGTCATAGAATGAATTCCGTGCTGATGTTATTAATACATAAACACAGATAAACTAATCTCAGAGATTCACTCAGCTGATATCAACACAAAAACGTCTCCAGAAATGTGTTTCACTGCCACCATCTCTCCCATTACATTAAACTGGAAAATTGGCCAAATCAAGTTTTCCTTGGGTGGTTTTTATGCCGGATGCCCTTAGTTTATCCAGGCTTGGGGCGTCACATTGATTGGTAATCGAACCCAGGACTTCTGCAGGAGAGAGACCTACAGTACCACTGAGCCACCAATGCCACTGGCTTACATGATGTAACATTTAGCCTAAATAACCCGCTGTGCTGTTTCCACAGTACAATAATTTCATGTTAGCTAGCTTGCTATTGAGGTTGCCTCTGGTTAGTGCAAAATAATAGTTGACCTAATACTAGCTAGTGTAATAGCATAATTTGCCAGCTATTTATTTAGCTTAAAAACAACAATATCAATAGTCTAAGACACAATGTTATAGAGTACACAATATACTAAACTTATACTAGAAAGTAGATATCGGTTCACACATAATAATGACAGTAATGTAGTATAATTATTAATTATAGTTATCATAATGCTAGTTATCTCACTAGCAAATGGTCACTGCTTTACACCACAAATAGTTACCTTCATCACTGAGGTGAAATTAGCATTTGCCATCCAGTACAGATATTAGCAGAGTTATCCAAACAAAGTACTTAAACAGCTAAATTATTAGCCGCTGTAGCTGTTCGACTTTATCTAGCTAACTAGTCTCACAAACAATCGAACTAATTTTAGAATATTGTATTTTGGAATCACAATAAACCAATATAAAGTTAATTAACAATATTCTAAGGAATATATTGTGTAGACAAGCCGATGCCTCTTTTTTTTTGTTGCTAATTTTAGGGCTAACTGAGGTGTTGTACAAATCATCTATTCATGTTTGCTAGCAAGTGTAAACCCACACCTTTTAAGATGATTGATTTCATCCTACAGTTGTCTGATCTACAGGACATCAGGCGGTGCAGGTCTAGAGCACAGCGCATTATAAAAGTCATTCCCCATTATAATCACAGTCTGTTTCAGGGGGCACGAACTGAAAGACTGAACAGCAGCTTCAAACGCACAACCTCATCAATGAGCGACAATCTTAGCGCGCAGTTGCACAGACACACTTTATCATTGCACCGGTATCATATATTACAACATAAGGCTGTATAATTTATATTTATATTCATATTATATTGTATATAAGTTATATCATAGTCTTCTTAGTCTTATTTTTTACTTTGTACATACTTATTCTTTTAGTCTTCTCCTTTTTTCCCCCTTAAAAACCTGCACAGTCTGGAGTTTGTTGCAATTGCATTTCACTTTTGTTGTACTTGTACGACCATGTATGTGACAAATAAGATTCTTGAATCGTGAATCTTCTCTTATCACAAGTTGTTATTCGGTGTTGATGCATTTTAATGTGGCCGTACCTATTGATTATATTAATGAGTACTGTTAATGAAAATTGTATTAATGTGCATTTGATGCCAAGTAGTAGTTATTTTATTTGTCTCGAGCCTTTTCTTAGTCATATAAAAGCTTATCTGAGGTAAATGTTGATGCTCTGACCATTTCTGTATGGATTTTATTGCCATTCTACTTTTGTAAAGTTTGTATTTAGAAAGCTAAAATCCACATGCTAGCTTGCTAGCTCAAGCGTCTTAATTGTAGAGGCTTAGAATTTAGGTTTTCTGGTTTCCTAGCAACACTTTTCTCACTTGATGGCTTTGTGAGAAGCTTTTCCATCCCATGACGTTTTCTGTGTCTGATCAGTAATTTATAGGCGTTACATACTGTACAGCATTCCTGTCACGTCACAAAGCCTGTGAGCTCATCCTTCCTGTTGACCTTTAACTAAGTAAGTTGTGGAATTATTGGCACCCTTCCAACAGGTGCTTCTGCAAGGACAGCTTTATTTCTTAATTTATTTATATGATAATATGATACTAAAAAAATGAATGAATGAATGAATGAATGAAGAATATTTAAAATAAATAGAAATAGTATGCACAGTGCTGTAGTGGTTAGCACTGTTGCCTCACCTCCAGGGTGCGGCTTCAATTCCACCTCAGGGTCTGTGTGTTCTTGGAGTTTGCATGTTCTCCCCATCTTGGTGTGTTTCCTCCAGGTACTCCGGGTTCCTTGAACAGTCTAAAGACATGCAGATTAGGTTAATTGGCGTTCCTGAATTGCCTGTAGTGTGAGTATGAGAGTGTGTGTATGTATGTGCCCTGCAATGGATTGGCAACCTGTCCACGGTGCACCCCGTCTCCGCTAAGTCTCCTGGGATAAACTCCAGGCCCCTCGTGACCCTGAATACAGAATAAAGCGGTATAGACGGTGAGTGAGTGAGTGAGAGAAATAATTTGCCATTTGTCTGAAAACATCAAAATGTGTCAACCATGTTTAATGAGAAAAATCATAGATCATTCTCTACTAAGTAGGCAGGTGATCCTTTATCTTAGGGAATGGATCCCTTTATACCACTAAGCACAATAAGCAACATAATAAAATGCAATAAAATAAAATGTATGAAAAACAAAAATGTATGTTTCAAAACCAAAAATAGACTCCATTTCACAATGTAGTTCACCCTCTCATTCACACGATCAAGTACAAAGTTGTCTAGCTTGTAGCAGCTACGCACATAATGCTTTAAATTAAAGGTCCCCATATTTTACTAATTCTTTAACAAGTTAATTCAGATCACATGGCTCCCCCAAACTGTTAATGCCCCAGCTGTGTCTATATGTGTGTGTGTGTGTGTGTGTGTGTGTTTTGTTTCAAGCTCCTTCAGTTTCACACTTTCTCCCAAAGCACCATTTCAGTGTTTTATGTTAATGAGCTACTCCTGAGCCACGCCCCTTCAGAGGACAGCTGAGCTGAGAAACCGGGGAAGGAGGGAGGGGTCTTCTTATAAGACAACCCATAGGGAGGATCTTATTAACTACTTTAAGCTATGGCTAATACAAAAATTATATATATATATATATATATATATATATATAAGAAATTAATATTGCATAAAATAATCACCTTTAAATGACTCACTAATCACTTTGAAAATCACTAGTTTGATTTTGTTCATGAACTCACCAGAGGCACCAAAGATATCCACAGTTTCCTTTCAAGTTTTATTTTTCTCTACAATATCTCCATTCGTGAGTAACAAGAGGTTGTATATGAAACCACTGACATGAAAGCTAATTGAACATAAAGTTGTGAGAGAGGAACCTTCATTTATACAGCACAGTGCTGTTACTTGTCTTATCATCGCTTGTGAAACACCTCTCGTCCAATCAGATCGCTCAGTCCGACCTAACTGTTGTATAATTAGATTTTTAACAAACACAAACAGAAGAGGAAAAAATGCCCATGACGCACACAATAAAATCAATATCCTTTAAATAAGTAAATGTCCACACTGGGAGCTCATGACTGCAGAGATTTGTAGGGTCAAAAGTAAATCTGTGAACTGATTGTTTTCTTTCGGAGAGCAGGTGAGACAGTCCTGAATACCGTCTTGTGCTTTAGAGGGAAAAGAGACGAGATGAGACAAGTCCACTCTGAAGAACAACAAAGAGAAGACATACTGTACGAACAGCTGTTTGTAAAAGAGAACAACTGGACCGCGATCGTCCACATACACTTTAGTGAGACACAACGCCCAGGACACATCAAAAGATTTATAACATTCAAGGAACAGTTGGAACATCAGCCCTCACAGCTGGGGAGTTACGGTATATAAATTCTGATGAACTCTGTGTGCAGATTTATAAAGAATCAAATGAGCAAATCCATTTCCATCCATTTCTAATATAAAATTTTATTAAATGAAAGAAATGGGAACAAATGTTTTGGAGTGACAGGCTGCAATGTGCCTAAAGTGATCATTTAAAAATGAGTCGTTTATGTAACAACCTCGTCTGTTCCAGCATCAGCAGGACACTAATCACCGCCTGATCATCTGCATCATCTGTTTCTCACTGGTTCATGTAAAGTCATCAAGTTGTTTTTGGGAGGCTTCCATCAAAGATGCGCTCAGTAGTAAGAAACTTCATGTGTTGGTTAAAACGTTATTTTGTGTTGGTGAATCTCTCTAACCACAGAGACACATTTTAGCAGCTGAATTGTACAACAGTTAGTCCAGACTGAGTAATCTGATCAGACGGGTGACGATAACGGACGGTAACAGCACCAAGATGTTTAACTACTGTACATGAATCTCTCTCTGCATCTGCACAGTTGGCAGTACTGAGGAGAGAGCAGCCGCCTGCCAAAACCCACATTCACCACCAGTCACTGGTCGCACCATCGTGCCTACAGCCCCATCACAGCGCTCACACTTCTCGTCCTCGGCAGTACAGCGCTGCTATCATGTGTCATTGCTGAATTAAACAGAGTTCTCAACGCAGACATGTGAAAAAATTAATAATAAAGCTTAAAAAGTG
>JAAGKR010008364.1:0-31160 GCA_011419295.1 Clarias macrocephalus
GTGTTGAAATCTGCATGTTGGTTAGCTATCTCTGCTTAGCAAGCTTGTTTATGGTGTTACTATAGCAACGGATGTGCATCTGTGAGACATCATGATTGTGGTCTGAAGAAACAAATCGAATTTCTGATCAAAAACTTACTGTCAGCGCTAACTTTGTGTGTGTACCAGGCGGTGCATGGTGTGATGAAGATGCTGCACTTCCTCAGCAGACGGAAGCGTTTCCTGGCGGCGAGTTTGGTGGTGTTCACGCCACAGCATGTCTCCATGCGTCTGGCCTGGGTTCTGCAGCACATCCCTCAGGTGCATTATAATTATTATTATTATTACGAAGCACTTGTTCATCACGGTTTCATTCTTGGCTGTATGACCCTGTCTCTGTCTCTCTGTCTCTGTCTCTCTCTCTCTCCATCTCTCTCTCTGTCTCTCTCTCTCTCTCCATCTCTCTCTCTGTCTCTGTCTCTCTCTGTCTCCATCTCTCTCTCTGTCTCTCTCTCTCTCTCCATCTCTCTCTCTCTCTCTCTCTCTCTCTCCATCTCTCTCTCTGTCTCTCTCTGTCTCTGTCTCTCTCTCCATCTCTCTCTCTGTCTCTGTCTCTCTCTCTCTCTCTCTGTCTCTCTCTCTGTCTCTCTCTGTCTCTGTCTCTCTCTCTCTCTCTGTCTCCATCTCTCTCTCTCTCCATCTCTCTCTCTGTCTCTCTCTCTCTCTCTCTCTCTCAGGTGAAGGAGGCAGTTGATGAAGGAACTTGTTGTTTTGGGACCATCGACACATGGCTGCTTTATAAACTTACTAAAGGTAAAAACACCCGAATGACAGCACAGACTTGTCCCGCACTCTCTGGCCTTATGCTGGCCACCCCGAGGCTCTGTGTTGCCCTCCCTCATGCCCTGTGCCACTCACCTTCAGGCTTTGTGCCACTCCTGGGGCTTTGTGTCAGCTTGTGCTGGTCACACGTAGACCCGTCCCGAGGACTTGTGCTGCACTGCTGTAGTCTGATGTTGGTGACGTTTTAAAAAATGTAACATTTTTAAATTTTTAATCATTACCTTTATGGTTCTTTTTTATGTTTTTTTATTAACATGAATTCATCATGTTGCTCTTTTGGTCTCGGCAGGTTTGGTCCACACTACAGATTACTCCAACGCCAGCTCAACTGCAATCTTTGATTCCTATCAGGTATTTCAAAAACTACACCCAGGTTTAAACAGTAAAATGAGTAAAGTGCATGCAGTTGTTTGTTTATTTATTCCTTTTTGGGTTACTATAACAACCAGTCAGGGTCTATGTCTTTGTCCCTAAACCACATGAGCAAGACTGGAGTGAACATTTAATTTCTTATGTTCTGTCTTCCTGTGTGTGTGTTTAGATGTGCTGGAGTGGGTTTCTGTGTTCTCTCCTCTCTCTACCTCTCTCCATTCTCCCCACGGTGCACAACACCAGGTACTGCATGTTTAAACACAACACAAGCAATTATTTTTAATTAAGTAACTGATTAAGTAATAATTAAGTAACCCCCCCCCCCCTCTCTCTCTGTCTCTCTCCCTTTCTCTCCCCCCCCCCCCCCCCCCTCTCTATAGTCACCATTTTGGGTCGTCTGATCCAGATATCTTCGGGGTTTCTATTCCAATCATGTCAGTTGTAAGTAATTAATTTTATTTGCTTTAAACGTGTGTTAGTTCACAGCCATAAGGTCGTTACATACCTGAAGTGAATTTCCACATTTTTTCAGTTTTTTTTTGTGTATATACCAATAATCTCTTTTAACATCAATGATGGAATTTTATCCATGTGAAGATTTTTATTTTAAATTTTTTGCTCCAGCTGGATTTTAATATCTTTTGCACCTCCAAACACGGTGTGGCTTGTTGGAATATCACTAAACACATTGAACATTACAGGATGTTTGATTCAGAAAACAGTGATTTAAAACCAGAAGCACAGATAACAGAGCACAGAGTACAGAGCCAGTGTGTGTGTGATGGTGTGCAGCATTGCAGATTGGTATGTTGAAGTGTAACAGTGTGTAAAGACATGCAGCAGTGTGTAACAGTGTGTGATAACGAGGTTCATCTGATGGCTGTAGGTGGCGGATCAGCAGGCGGCCATGTTTGGCGAGTGCTGCTTTGATGCTGGTGATGTAAAGATCACCATGGGAACAGGAACGTTTATGGACATTAACACTGGGAACAAACCACACACATCTGTAGCAGGTACACACTCACTCACACACACACACACACACACACACACACACACACACACACACACACACACACTTTGACAAGGTTAACTTTTTACATTTCGATTACATTTTCAATTCAATTGTTTTCATGCTGAAGTGTGTGTGTGTGTGTGTGTGTGTGTTTAGGCCTGTATCCCCTGGTCGGCTGGAAGATCGGTCCTGAAGTTGTGTATCTTGCTGAAGGAAATGCTGCTGACACAGGAACCGCCATCAGATGGGCTCAGGAGATCGGTGAGCAAACGCGCCTCTATTGGAAAAGCAACTGCTCATCCAAACCTGGGTCACGCTGGAGGGGGGTGGCGCGCACACACACACACACACACACACACACACACACACACACACACACTAACCCCTTTGCTTTGCCACCTCAGCCAACTATGACTGTGTGAATCCCTGCTCCGTTCCCACACCAGTCTGGAGATTTAATCTCTCCACCCAGTCCTCGGTCCGCTCCCTGGCCTCCCCCCACCCCTGGGCGTGACGGTGACACCTCACTTCTACCAGATGCCCGAACCACCTCGACTGACTCCTTTCCATGCTAAGGAGCAGCGGTTCTCCTCCGAGTTTCTCAGGGTTGACTGAGTTTCTCCTCTTGTCTCTGAGGGAGAATCCAGCTACCCTCCTGAGAAAACACGTATCAGCTGCTTGTAATCGCGATCTCACCCTGTCGGTCATGACCCGGCGCCCTCATGCCCATATACTGTAGGTGAGGGTAGGAATGAGGAATGGCCGGTACATCTGGAGCTCTGTCTTTTGGCCCAAATCTCACAACGGTGCGTTGAAGCGAATGTAATGACATCCTCTTGAAGATACTTGAACTCTTTCACTTGAGGTAGTGACTTGCTCCCGATCCATATGTTTCAGCAGGATGGCACGGTGGCATATCAGCTGATCTCATCGTCCTTCATCAGTCTAACAAAGTTTTTTTAATTTTTATTTTATTATTATTCATTTAAACTCACAGATGAATTAATAATCATCTTAAATTCCATGTATAAATAAAGTTGGAGTGAAATGTTTCTGTGAAGCTGAAACGGTTTCCTCATTGAAACACCCCCCCCCCGTTGATGTCACGACATCATCACATGACCTCATCCACACTGCACAGGGAGCTCATGATCATATTAGGTTTTGTTCATATGACTAAAGTGTGTGTGTGTGTGTGTGTTGCAGAACTGTTTACAGATGTGAATGAAACCTCAGCCATGGCCAGCAGTGTGAGCGACTCAGACGGAGTGTGTTTCGTTCCATCGTTCAGCGGTTTGCAGGTGTGTGACGCTGCAGCACAAGGTTCTCTCACACACTGTTATTTATCTATAACGCATTAAACACTTTTTATTTTCTTTCCTGCTTTCGATTGATTTCAGGCTTTTTATTGTAAGTCACGTCTCTGTGATATTCATTTTATATTTAATTATGATTATTTACATAAGACATAAACAATAAAGTGTGTACAGGTGTTCTCTTTGATACGTTATCACTGTGTGAATGATGATAAGTGTGTGTGTGTGTGTGTGTGTGTTTTACTCAGGCACCGTTAAATGACCCTAAAGCGTGTGCAGCGTTCATGGGCCTAAAACCGTCCACCACAAAGAGTCACCTGGTCCGCGCCATCTTAGAGTCCATTGCTTTCAGGTGTGTGTGTGTGTGTGTGTGTGTGTGTGTGTGTGTGTGTGTGTGTGTTTACTTTCAGTTCTGCACTACACGCATTCTTGCTTTATTCATCCATCCATTTATCTGTTTTTTTTTTCTTTGTTTGTATTATCAGTCCTTCTTTCTTTTGTCTCTCTCAGTCTATCACGTCCATCTAGCTGTCTGTTGACTTGTCGGGCTAATAGACTGTCTAGCTGTTTGTGTACTCATCTGTCTGAGTCTTTCTGCTCCGCCCTGTCTGTCTGTCTGTATATAATTAATTGTCTGAGACTGTCTGTCTCTTTCAAGTCGTCTGTGTGCCGTTCTCACTGTTTATCTGCCACTTACTATTTGTCTGTGTACATGTCTGTCTGCCCTACTGTCTCTGGTATCTTCCTGTCTGTCATCCATTCAGTTCAGACTGTGTGTCAAAGCAGCCTATATCCTGTAATAACATGTTTATTACACATTAATAACATGTTTTTTAAAAAAAAATAAATTTCAGGAATAAGCAGCTGTTTGATGTGATGCTTCGGGAGACTCGAATCCCCATCACTAGGATCAGGTACTTGGTCGACGCTGGCGCGCATCTTCAATATATAAATGTATAAATACAGTGTAATAAGCATGTAATAACAGTTCTGTGTTCACAGGGCAGACGGCGGTGTGTCTATGAACGACTTCGTCATGCAGTTAAGCGCGGACCTGCTGGGGCGTAAGATCTCACGGCCCACACACTTCGACATGTCGTGTCTCGGGGCGGCGTTCGTGGCCGGGTTAGGAGTCGGTGAGGAGACGAATCACTTTACACACGTCATCTAAAGAAAATATACCTTATAGTGATTATATCACAGCGATACTTCATGCATTATTATATATAATATACAAAGTAATATAACATAATCTGGAGATGAAACGTGGAGTCGTAAGGAGTCAAATGGATTCACAAACATGTCACATGAGGTCTTTAGGAATCATGTGGAGTCTTAAAGAATCACATAAGCTGTCGATAGGAGTTAATTGGAAGTGCAAAGAAACATGAATAAGCAAATCGATCAATTAAGAATCAATATTAGAATCAATATATGTCACATGGACCCTACAACACAGTGAAAAAATATTTCACGTATCGCGTTAGGAAGCTGAGGTCAGGGTTTATTTAAAGTGAAGTTTTCACAATTTAATTATTTAATTTATGAAACTTGTTACATTTTCTTTCTCATTTTGTAATTACATGCACATTTGTTAAATTAAATTGTGTTTTCCTCAACACTTTTACAAAGAAATGTCTATAATGATGTAGAAAAACATAATTAAGTAAGTTAATGAAAAGTGCATTATTACATTAATCAGTCATATACAAAACATGATGAGACTTCTGAATATTTAATTTATTAAATATTTAGTGTTATAAACAAACTGTTTGTTTATATTTCTGCAGGTTACTGGAAGAGTAAAGAGGAGCTGAAGAAGCTGCAGATGACGGAGCGTCATTTCCTCCCTCAGAACGTTAGAGGAGACCGAGCAGCAGACGCAGACGCAGGAGGAGGAGGGGCAGGTGGGGTGTATAAACCAGTCCTGCAGAGCTGGGAGCAGGCGCTGCAGCGCTCCATGCACTGGTACAGCCACACGTCTTAGTACACACGCGCACACACACACACACACGCGCTCATGCACCCTTCACCCACATCCTTCTCAGTGCCAAACGGTCAGAGTTCTTTTGCACTCAACGCCCACATTTCATCTGTTTACAACCTGCCATAATGATGATGATGATGAAGAGCCATGTTTTATTCTGATGTGCCTTAAATGTAACACACCTCTGACTACATTAGACTTCCATTTATTTTCTGTATTTACACAAAGTCGTTTAGAATTTAAAGAAATCTAAAAGGTATTCGAGTTTAAGAGGTTTGATCATGTGAATTGAGCAGCATGCGGATATCGGATTTCACTAATTCCCCCCCCTTTTTTCTTTTTTTTTTAAAAAAATATTTCAATCAAATGGTAGTAAAAGTATTTTCTTTTGGTATTAGCATCGAAAATTTTTATTATTTATTAGCAACAAAATTATACAGACCTGAAGTATTTAATGAAGAGGAAGGAATACAAATGCTCAAATAATGAGCATTAAAACCTCTTACTGTGCTTCATTTATCAGTTTTCTAAGAAAGTGGTGTGTGTGCGCGGTGGTTATGTGACACATTTACAAAAGGTTCAGGAGTTACACATTTAAACACATACTAACAGTTTATAAATAAATCTGTTTGTATTCAGTTTGATGATAAATGAAACTCCGTAAAATTCATATGGAATTGATCTTCTTTTAATTAAGTATTTTTAAATTTAGGAATATCCCCCCCCCCCTCTCTCTCTCTCTCTCTCTCTCTCTCTCTCTCTCTCTCTCTCTCTCGGTATGTGAAAGGTCGGTCAGACGAACAAACCTTGTCCTTTATTAAACCTGCAGTTCTTTTAATGTATTATTTTTGTTTATCAAATTAAAATGGTCAGTCTGTACATTTGACCTAAATCTATTTGTCATTTACTTTATCAGCATAAAGTTGATATTTTCAGCTAAATTAAAATGATGGTTTTTTAAAATCCTTAATCATTTAGCTAACTCAGTGTATCAGGGACAGGAACCACCAGGGACTGGCTGAGACGATGTCATCACGATTCCCAGATGCTGATTCCACTTAAAAAAAATCTCAGAGCGCCACCTATAGGAGCATAGAGGAACAGCAACATTGTACTACCTCAAACGCACACTTCAGTTTAAATGAAAACTCAGTGAGGTTATACATGAAGTGTCACGCAAATGGATCGTGATTCGTCACTGAATTGATTCCCTCCGTCTCTACAGTGTGCAGTGTTATGAATATAGGAAGCAGAAAATCTGCGTTAAATGACAAAACTCGTTACATCGTTACCTTTTTTTAT
This sequence comes from Clarias macrocephalus, assembly GCA_011419295.1. Taxonomy (NCBI): domain Eukaryota; kingdom Metazoa; phylum Chordata; class Actinopteri; order Siluriformes; family Clariidae; genus Clarias; species Clarias macrocephalus. Next base: position 6,815 of record JAAGKR010008364.1, read on the forward strand.
CACCTCTCTCTGGGATTTGATTTGATTTGAAACTCGATAAGATAAACCTTTATTTATCTATTCTTTGATTTATTTATTGCAGGATTTTAACTCTAAAAGCATTAAATTTGGTCCTTTTATTCAAACCTTTTTTTTTTTCTTCTTTTGAGCGGGAGAACGTGTATAAAAACAAACCATTAAACAAAAATATTCTGAAGTCTGAAGTAAAGGTTATTTTTTTAGATGGAAAATTATCCATCAGGAGTGATGGTTCTGAGCCATTTTAATAAAATTGACAGTTTATTATTAAAGAGACTGTTTTAAAGAGACTGAGCAGAGCTGGATCCAAACCTGTGCTGGTGTGCATGTTGGCATGTCGTGTAGGAATGAAAAAAGCCCCGCCCACCCTGTTAAAAAGTGAGGGGTCAGAAATTAACAGAAGTGAGGCGTGATGCAATTTCAGGACCCCGGCGAGCAGGATGACATCATGGTATTCTCATCGTGTTCGATCGAGTTAGATTTATATATTCATTTTTATTTTATAATGTCTTTGAACTCAAGTGACCTGTCAGTGAAGCTCCTCCTCCTTTTTTCTGCTCACCTTTAAAGTCACCTTAAAAATGAAAGAGAGAATGAAACTGACCTTGTTTCTCATCTTTCTTTCAACAAAGTTCACAGAAAGTGCCTGTAGTAATTTTTTTTACTGTTTTAAACTGAGTTTTTACTCAATTTTTAATGCACTGAGAATCAGCTAGTGAGGTCTGAGTCTTTTTGTTTAAATGCGAACAGGAACTGTGATAATTAAAATAACAGTAATAATAATTATATATAAAATAATAATAATGCTCCAGTGTTGAACATGATTTCTGATTGTCAGAGTTTACATTAATGATGTTTAGAGGAGATTTTGTGCTGCTGATGTAAATCTGTTCTTATCGTTATTGTATATGCATCCAAACTTTTGCATTATTTTTTTTTTTTTGCAATTTAATATTTTTTCCACTTCTCGTTTCCAGAGCTTATTTCATTACTTTAATTTAAACAAACAATTGTAACTTAAATCAGCACTACAGCTCTGACCTCACTGAGCTTTTTTTTCTTCTTTATTATAACTCCAGGTCAGTGACTTTAAATCTCGACACGTGAAGCAGGTTCTACGCCTAAACGTTTAATACAGATAAAGGTAATGCGGTTAGATCTTAGTATTATCTGTTGTAATAATTACAGGTTTTACAACCGGTATGACGAAATAAAATCTTCTTTTTTTTCAGATTGTATGGATAAAAAAAAACCTTTTAAAGGCTGTTTATGTTCCTTAATAGAAATTTTAATGATTCAAGTGAAAAGAAATTTGAATTTTAAAATGTCCTCGTGTGTTGGTGCTGCTGCAAAACTCACAGCCAATCAGAGCAAGTCTGGAGGGAGAACTGGCCTGTGATTGGTCAGATGTGATGATGTATGTCAGTATAGTGGGCGAGGCTTCAGGAAAATGAACGTCCCGAGCACAAGGATTAAAAAAAAAAAAACCATAAAAATAAACAAACGCTATGAAGGTGTTTTGTATTTTTTTTCTTGTATGGTTTGAAAACTATAATAAGATTTAAATTGGATTTAGATGAAGGATTTCACTTTGAACTCGGATGTTTTTTCAACATAACCTGTGAAGGGTTTGAGAGACGTTTTGTTACAAACCATTATGTTAGAGGATTATGTGAATTTTACACCCGAGCTAAATGAACAAAACCCACAGCGTAGAGTTACAGTCAGAGGTGTGAGAGTCACAATGGTGTTACTGTGTGTGTGTACGCTCAGTGATTTTTTATTTTTTATTTTTTTGTGTGTGTAATCAGTAATTAAAACTTATCACAATGTTCGGAAAAGCACATTGTTGAAGTTTATCAGGGCATCTCTGTTACATTCTATCTCCTCACTGCTCCTGATTTCAATGGTTCAAAGTCAAACCTTATTTCTGATATTTGGAGATTTAATTATCTTTTACAGTGGATGTGTAAAGACACGCTTTTGCGTTGGAGAGTGTACAGACTGACAGGTTCTAGATGTTAAGAAGAAAATCATGAACAGTCATTTGAATTATACACACACGCACACACTCACTCATTCACTTCAAACTTCTCAGCAGAGAACCCCTAATTATCCACAGAAAAACAATACAGAACCAATAAGGAACCGTGTGTGTGTGATAGTTACTGTTCATTATTTTCTTTTTTTTTTTATACCTAGAACCTGAAGTTCTGGTTCTCTGTACACTCTTTAACAGGTTCTTTGAAAGAAACTTTAAAGATACTGTTAACTTTAAAATAAAACATAATGAAGGTGTTTGAGAGTAAAATGCTTTGATGTGTTCTGAGTATGAACCTGTCACTTCCGGCTTCTGCGTCTTTAACTCTGTAGACTGTAGTTCTGTAGCAGAACCGGGTGAAGGATGAAAGCTGGTCTGTGACTGAATGACCCTGTACACGGTGACGGTGAACTAAAGACCACTTTACGCTGGAAATGTTCTGTCTATGACCTTTATGTAACCTTCACATGACCCTGATATGATTATTGTCCTTATTAAACCATTAAAGTCATCTTCATTAAACCATGCTGCTTTATTCTCTGTCTGACTTCCTGGTGTCACTTTATCACACTGTGAACACTTAGAATATACTGTAATCCAACCTTTAATAATCCGTTCAGTGTGTCCTGGGCTAATATTACTGATTAAAATGGATTAGTGTACATTTGGAGGTAGAGTTATAAAGATTGATATTAAATAAAATGTTTATTTTTTTTTTTTTTCATAGAATGAAAATGATTTACTGAGTAAAAATTACAATTTGTGTGATATATACTGTAGGTAATTAAATACATGCTTATTTGCATATCATTTGTTTTTGTTTACTCTTACATAAATAAATTATTTAAAAAAAAAACAATAAGCAATGATATTCCAGGAAATTATATTTATTAATTAATATTTCTACATTATTTAAAGACATATTTATGCATTGACCACAAAAAAATATTTTGAAAAAAAAAATGCCTCCCAGAAATATGATTCAATATTGAACTTGATTATATAATTCTTTATATATTATTGAAATATTTCGATATTTTCCCTCTATTATATACTGTAACACAATGTTCTACATGACGCGTTTCTACAGCAGCGACCTGATTGGTCGTTGAAGCTGTCAATCATTAGGCCGTGGGTGGGTCGCGAGGGGGAACATGGCTACCCTGTCTGTTAGCGAGCCTCAGGAGATGGAAGGTGAGTGAAAAGCCGCTCCTAGCCGCTGGCTCCGCTCTCCCGCTCTCAATCCGTTCAGGATTGATTTTCACGTCACTTTTATCCGCACATTCGGGCGATTTATTTATCTTGTAATTCTTTGAATTCGGTGAACAAACCATTTCCCACCATTCATTTGGCTAACTAGCATGTTAGCATTGTGTGATTGTTGACGTTCGATAGACTGGCAACATTAGCTTACCTTAGCCTAGCTTAGCCTGTTTGGTAGCTGAAACGCCGTTATTTTTTATCCGCTGGTTTTCTGATAAAGCCTGCCTTCCTACATCCTAATTGGCTGAAGGAATCAGAGTCGCGTTTCATAAGACTCTAAGCCTGAACGCTGATTGGATGTTGAAGCTGGTGAACGGTAGGCGAGGACGAAGTACTGACCAATCCCAGTGCATGAGGCGGGACCTGTAGGAAAACGGATAGGAAAAAGAAACAACCCTGACAAGAATATTATAGCTGTAATCAGTCCGCAGTTTGAAACATGTTATCGTTTAATTAGCTTTAACCATTAAATAATGTATTGATGTTTGTTTTAAAATAAACGTGAATAAACATTACACAATAGGGCGCGTCAAATCCAGTCGTGAATGTCAAGCTAGCTAGCATGCTAACCTCCAAAACAGTACTGTACAGCAGGAACAGGCTGATCTTTTATGACGCAATTTATGTTCTTATGGAGGCTCACAGTGAGCTGAGGATCTGATCCTTTAATGTTAAAATAAAAAAGAACTGGGAAATGCTGATCTATTTTCATTTACCTGACCAGGTGAACTAGAACACAAGGTTCCCTCTAACACACACACACACACACACACACACACACACCCTGGTGACGAGCTCATGTCTTAAACCACATTTTAAACTGAATCAATAGAAAAAGAAAGGTTATGAAATACAGAGTTAATGTTGATTGTGTAACTTTTGTCTCACTTTATCTGTAGATTTAGACAATATTGTTGAATAAAGTTAACATGATTTCTTGAAACAGTAAGTTATATACAGTAAGACTGAGCTGAACAGTCAGAGCTTAGTTTATTGGGAATTTATAATAAACATGTCATGAGGTTCTTGGAGACCCTGAGCAGACTCCAAACACACACACACACACACACACTCCTCTGGCTCCTTCCTGCTCCAGATCTCAGCGTTTCCTAACCATTAGTCAGACCCCCCCCCCCAATTAGACACATTCTTAGATCATGTGCAAGAGTAACCTTTACACACACACACACACATCCCTATGCTAATGTTTAATTTAAAAGGTAGGACGACAGGATGTTGATGGTGATCAGTGTTGAGACTCGCTCTTTAAACTTGTGGTTTTCTGCGGTTCAGTCGACAGGAGGGCCGAGTCGGAGGAGTCCGGCGATGACGAGACCAAGAGGAGGAGCGTCAACGGAGACGTCGAAGATCTGCAGAGAGCCTCCATAGGTGACGCCAGGAGCAGAGTTTATGCCCCCTCTCTCTCTCTCTCTCTCTCTCTCTCTCTGCCACAACACACACACACACACAGATTTGTGATACAACCTGTATTTCTCCTGCATGCAGGGAATTCTGTTCATATGCCTTTATCTCGCACAGAGAACCCCAGACCCTCTATATTTAACCCGTATTAAAAATAAGCAGTCTGTGTTTGTGATCTGTCACTTTTTTTCAGCATTAACACACTTTCTGTTTGTTTTTCTTTTTTCTGCTTCTCCAGCTCCAGAGGAGCTTCCTGTCGATATGGACACCATCACCCTCGACCCGAACGAGGAGGTGAGCAGATATAAACCCTGACGCGTGTGGTTTAGTGATATCACAGCAGCTGGAGTGTCTCCTGACATCAACCTGAATCTATAATCTGGAGATTAGCAGTCGTTCCAGATGCTCCTGCTGGTTGCCATGGTTACACAGTTGTAACCATGTGTAGTTCATGGAGTGCAAAAATTGACTGAAAAAGTGAAAAAACTGTACAATGTAAATAAGTATAGTCTCTCACACACACACACACACACACAGGAAAGCCCTATTAAGATGGTGTTACATGCACTTGAATTTCTTGGGGTTGTTTCTTAAGTTGTTAAGTACCTGATTTATCTTTTTTTCTTGTATATTTTCACATTTAAATGATTAGAGTTAAGAGTACTGTGTTAATTTAATAAAAATGCTTCCACAAAAAAAAGAAACGCAACCTGCAGTTAGTCAAAGAAAACCAGTTACAGATCACAGAATGTTCTAGAACAGCTGAAAAGAGTCGGCTCAAAGCAGACAATCTGAGTTACTGGAAATATTTGTAAACCCCATGGCTGGTCTAAAGGGGCGTGGCTGGAGGGGCGCATGCTAAGACGTAGCCGTGACATCTGTTTCTCCTCTCAGGACGTGGATCTGGTCCACTGTCGGATCGGGAAGATCGAGGGCCTCGAGGTCCTGCAGAAAGCCAAGGTAAAGTCCAGATCTCAAACACTGTACACGTGAGGCTCGTACAGGGTTTATACACATGCAGGAGTCGTAATCGGCGCTGTGTGTGTGTGTTGTCAGACGCTTTCTCTCAGACAGAACCTGATTAAAAAGATCGAGAACCTGGACAGCCTGGTGTCACTGAGGGAGCTGGACCTGTACGACAACCAGATCCGCAAACTGGAGAACCTGCAGGCTTTAACCGAGCTCGAGTGAGACACCAACACACACACCAACACACACACGACAAATGAGTTCACATACATACACATCTGTGCTTTACATGATATCTGATGGATGTAATATACTGTATATATAAGCAGTGTGTGTTTAGTGAAAGGCACATTTAAAAATTAAATAAGTTTTGTTGGCTTTGTAATGGCGGTATGACGTGTGCTATGTTCTTCCCAAAGCTCTGATGTTCTGATGTGTTTGGGTTCTGTGTTAATCTGCGACAGGCAGCTGGATGTCTCGTTCAATCTCCTGAGGAAGATCGAAGGTCTGGAGCGTCTGACCAAGATAAAGAAGCTCTTCCTGCTGCACAACAAGATCACGAACATCGCCAACCTCGAACACCTCACTAGCCTTCACATGCTGGAGCTCGGCTCCAACCGCATCAGGGTGAGTTCCCGCGCGGAGTTCAACAACAGAACAAAAACATACTGTGTGAGCCAATCAGGAGCCACACCCGATTTTACCTGTTTACTTCAAATGGGTCTTTCTTCCCAGACGCAGCTAGATGTCATTAGTGTGTGCTTTCAAAAAAATTTTTTAAAAAGCTTAGGATCAGTTTAAGCATGATGATGTCATCAGACCTGCGCCTCCTTCTCCTATTACATTTGAGTTCATAAAACAAAACAAAAAAAAAAAAAAAATATATATATATATATATATATATATATTTAATGACATCTAGATGACATCATGCTGCGGCTTTTCTTCTCCCAGAAGAATCCAGAATGCGTTGCGTCACTGTTGCAGGTTCGTGATGTCATCAGTGCCTCTTCCTATTAGTAGCAATAAAAATTAAAACATTTCTCCAAACTCCAAACAGATTTTTTTTTACTAATGAAAGAGCTTTAGCTTCAGCGTTTTATAATTAATTTAAACCGAATCGACTTGTGTTCATTTCGCCGGATGGAATTGACAAGCAGCTCAGGAATCACACGAGGATGAAGAGGAGGAAGAGGTGCACACACTAATGACATCATCTTACAGTAATTTATGTAAAAATTGATGAAAGCACTTTCACCAGGGTGACAGACGTGCTCTAAACCAGTATCTCCTCTCTTCACGTTCTCTGTTCCTCTACTGCAGGTCATCGAGAACCTGGACGCACTCAGCTCACTGGACAGTCTGTTCCTCGGCACGAATAAGATCACGCAGCTGCAGAACCTGGACGGGCTCCACAACCTGACGGTCCTGAGCATCCAGGTAAGTCCTGATGCCCAGCTCCACGCTCGTGCTGACTCTCCCCCTCGCTACCTTTACATTCCTCTGTCTCACTTCTCCTTCATTCATCTCCTTCGTCTCCTTCTTCTCCTCCCAGAGTAATCGCATCACCAAACTAGAGGGACTGCAGAACCTGGTGAGCCTGAAGGAGCTCTACCTGAGTCACAACGGCATAGAGGTCATTGAAGGTCTCGAGAACAACGTAGGTCCAAAACTCTCTCTCAGTCCAAACAGTGCCACATCATCAGTGTCATTATTTACTCCTGTAAACTCCAGTATATAAAACCTTCATCACTTAAGACCTTTATTTATTAACAAAAAAAACAAACAAACCAAAGTGCACTGTGTAGTGTAATGTAACTTGTACAGCATCTTGCCAAATAAAAAGTCATCATATCATTAGGGTCAAACTATTGTTTTGCATCAAGCAAAGACAACAACTAAGGAGACTGAGGGTTGAGTAAAGAATAAATTGGGTTACGAGCTTCCGAGACATTAATCAGTCCTGGAAGGATAAAGCTGAACCGTTAACTGAACGGGTGTGATGGGAGATCTCTTAAAGACACGGTGATTCGGATGTTTTTTATTTGTTGACACTATTTATTATTTACTTCTTTAATGTTTTCCCCAGAAAAAGCTGACGACTCTGGACATCGCAGCGAACAGGATAAAGAAGATCGAGAACATCAGTCACCTCACAGAACTGCAGGAATTTTGGGTAAGTGTTGTGTTTCAGGTGTTAAAAATCACTTGGGTCATGGATTCAATTAAAAGACAACAGTTGTCATAGTCGCCAAGCAGCTGTACACATTCAAAAGAATTATTTACGGTAGTATGAGATGTGAGTGTGTGTGAATCAGAAAGATCAGATGGTCCCTGATGAACGAGCCGAGGGCGACGGTGCTGAGAGAAAAACTCGCTGTGATGTCAATAAGAAGTAACCTTGAGAGCAACCGGACTCAACAGCGAACCCATCCTCATCTGGGTGATAACGGATCACCCCTGTGTTCTGGCTAAAGGTTCTGCTCCCTGTTGTGTCCAGGCTCAACGGCTTCTTAGTCCGACTGAAGGTTCTGGGGCTTCAGTTCACCAGATTAAGTTACAAGATTAGTTTCAAGGCTCAGTTTCCCAGGATAAGGTTTACAGATGAGGGTCCCTGGTTCCACATCTATAGTCTCACAGCAAACGTTCCTCAGACTGAGGTTCCCTGTGTGAAGCTGCTCAGGTTTTGGATTCCATGCTGAAGATCCTTTCAGACTTGAGCCGATATGCAGTAATATTAAACTCTTTCGCGTTGTAATGGACAGTTCTAATTGTCCTGTGTGTGTGTGTTTGTTTCTCAGATGAATGATAATCAGATAGAGAACTGGGGCGACCTGGATGAGCTAAAGAACGCTAAAGGATTAGAGACGGTGTACTTGGAACGCAACCCTCTGCAGAAAGACCCTCAGTACAGACGCAAGATCATGCTGGCGCTGCCCAGCGTGCGGCAGATCGACGCCACCTTCATCCGCTTCTGACCTCCAAACACACACACACACACACACACACACACACACACACACACACACTAACTCACTCCTCTGGCTTCTTCCTGCTCCAGATCTCAGTGTTTCCTAACCATTAGTCACACCCCCCTCCCGCCCAAACACTCACACATACACCAGGCTTTTCCATGCTCATATGCAAACACCCTTTACTAACACACACACACACACACACACACACACACACACACACACACACACACACACACACAAGCTGTTCACTCACTGTCCACTTCCCAAGCTTCCTCCATTTTGGGTCAAATTAGATACATTCTTAGATCATGTGCAAGAGTAATCTTTACACACACACACACACACACATTTCTATGCTAATATTTAATTTAAAAGGTAGGATAACAGGATGATGATGGTGATCTGTGTTGAGACTCTCAAAAACATTCAGTGCTTTAGAGTAATATCAGATCAGGAACGAAAACAGAATTTTTTTTATTATTATTATTAGCGTTTATATTTCTGCTCCATTATATCAAGATTGTTGTTAAATTCTCCTCTCGTCTTCTCAAGATAGTGAAATTTAGTTTCTTGGTGGGCGGAGTTTGATGATTTGTCATCCATGTAATTTAGTTACCAAAAAAAAAAAAAAAGTCATATTATCTCAACATTTCTACCCAATCATTAGCACAACATAGTGAAATAATCAGGTGTGCGTCCCTCAAGCTGAACCTGTACGTACACCATGTCTAAGCCACTGGAGCTCCGCCCACAGGACATGTGATTGTATCGTTTAGTCGTAGGAAAGCAAGGCTGTTTAATTCATTATTACTTTAAATATTTTCAAACAAGCAGGACCGGTCATTCCCACAAGAGATCAAACAGTTTCCCAGTGCACTTCTCTTTCTACTTTTAAACAGAAACTTGTATCAGGAACCTTCTGCAGTTCCTCCAAGGGTTTCTGAACCTTATTAAAAGCAGACTGCAGCTACTCTTTCATCCAGCTCAGTCTACAGAAAATAATAATAATAATAATAATAGAATAACTTTCTGGGCTTTTGCTGAACACTATAATTATTTTCAGTAGCGTTTCCATTCGATCACATGATCTCCCACAAGATTTTACAATTTAAGCGTATAAAGTGTATGAATCCGTGTGCATGTGATACACCGAACGAGAGTGTTTGTGTTTAATTGTGCGTTTGATCCCTCGTTACACACTCTAGCTGCACAAGTCGCGTAGTACCGCTTTAAAATAAAATAAAAATACAGGCTTCGCGCAGGAATGAATTTGGCAAAGTTCCTTCATCACCACTGTTTATTTATAAAGTCTTAAAAGTTAGATTCCTTGGGCATTCTGTTCGGTTTTGCGTCTTCCGCCTCTGAGTGATGTTCTGATGATGGTATTTTAAAGCTACGATCAGTAACATAAAGGAAATCTGCAGGTAGTTTGTGATGTCATACAGATTTTTCCCTCGTCCCACACTCACTGATCATTAAAACCAAAATTCCTTCATTATATTTAGTTTTAGCATTAGCTGTTTAGTCCATCAATGTCTCATTAAACCACCATTTTGTGATTGTTGCTATGGTTACCTCACAAATGCTGTTCTTGTCCCGTGTAGTAGTCATGATTAGTTTAATGGTTTTCTTGCTAGAGACAAACTTAATTGCTGCTGTATGCCCTCATGGTCATGATTACATTCCAGTGTAATTGCTAGCTTGCTAATAGCTAATGAATAAGGTTGATTTAGCTAGTAGCACTTTAAAACAGACAAAGTAAAGACAGAGCGGGGACAGAAATTATACGGAACAATCCAGAAGGTCAACATTTACCTCAGATCCGTTGATAAACTATGAAAAAAGGTTTAGTTTAAATACAGTTACAACCTGATTACAGTTAGCATTAACCGCTAGCTCACTCTTACAACAAAAAATTAAAACAACAGCAGCAAAAAAAATCTAATTTTATTAAGGAAATGAAGGAAACGTGATCATTAATTTAAAAAAAGATTAAAACTAGAATTTTTTACAATACAGATAAAATTCCCACAATATTATGTGTGTGAAATTTATCACAATATTAATATCATAACTTTACAGTTTCCTCGTAGTCTTTATGCTAGCTATATCTGTTATACATACAGTAATAAATACAACCAGTACATTTACTGACTAACTGCTTCTTATTTAATAAAAGTGTCAAATAAGTGTTTAAAACAATCGCACCCTGATTGTAGCTTTAAAATCATATCGTCCGATCCAGTGCGGTGGCTTGCAGAGTCTTTCACAGACATGGTGAAATTGATTTCAGTAAATAGGTGTGCAGGAATAAAAGAGGAACACGACTAGTGAAGGAATGTGAGCTGAAGATTGGTGTGAACTCCGGACAGGACGATCGGAAACGAAGACGCATCAGAGTTCCTGCATAAAGCTGCGGAAAATCTGTCACTCAGAACATATTGGTTTTAATCACTAACTGTTTCTGTGTGCTGTTTCCACCTTTTATTTTATTATTTTTTATAATTTTTTGTTCGTTTGTTTCTCAACTGCTTGGTTGACTGTCTTGAGATGAATGTAATATAAATGACAATAAACTTAATTTGAAAAATGTTTGGACAGACTCCAGGCGTCTTTACTGTACATTTTAGAAAAGAAAATAGAGATATACTTTTTTTTAATGAATAGGTAAATAAATAACCCCAAAAACAATTATATTTATTTATACTCCAACCCAATATTATACTAATAGTCATTCACTCACTCACTTGTCTGTACTGTACTGTACTGTATTCTCATATCCCAGGAGATTTAGGACATGATGTGGGGTACACCCTGGACTGAGTGCCAATCCGTCAAAGGACACACATACACACACTCTCACACGCTGATGCACACACTACAGGCAATTTGAGAATGTCAATAGCCTAATCTGCATTTCTTTGGAGTGTTGGAGGAAACCTAAGTACCCAGAGGAAACCCACCAAGCAAGGAGAGAACATGCAAACTCCACACACACACACACACACACACACAGACCCCGGACCCTGGAGGTGCAAGGCCACAGTGCTGCCCACAAAGCCATTGTGCCGCCTTATATATACTAATACTATATTTATTTTTTAAATAAAAAAAATATTAAATGTGTGTTTTTATCTATTCAATGTATTATTTATTATTATTATTATATTATAATAATTATTATTATGATGATATTCCTTATTATATGAGTAAATGTATTTATTATTTATTTTATACAATAACATGTTTACCTCTATTTAGATATTTGTTTATTAGTTAAATTAATTTGATTTGTGATTTATTCTGTTTGAAATATTCAATAATAATAATAATAATTTTATACCACATGTCCTAATAAAATATTTTATTATTAATATTATTATGACTACATTACCCTGGAACTTCGACGAGGTGACGCACGTGACTTCGCGCGCTGCCGTTGGTCAATAGTGCGCATGCGCAGTGCTGTTGTTGTTGACAGTGGCGGCAAGATGGCGGCTCTCGGAGATGCTTCAGGCCCGGGGCTTAATGGGTTAATTCAGCAGTTCACAGCCATTACAGGTAAATATGTGGATTAATTCTGGGGTGTTCAGGTTTGTGAGTTTATATTTTTATCACTGACGAAGGAAGAGACTTGTGTCCTGTGGGAAAAACAGAGTGAGCAGCAGCTGATGCTGCACCAGAGTCTTGAGTGTGTGTGTGTGTGTGTGTGTGTGTCTGCGCGAGAGAGAAAAGCAGCTGAAAGCTCGAGGGAGCTGAAGTTCGGGCCTGGATTTTACTATGCAGTGTTTAATTCAGTCAGAGGAAATCATACATTAAACACGCCGAGACACTGATAGTCGTGTTGAGGGAAATAAAGTCACTCTGGTAACCCTGGTGCTAATGTGCTAATGAGTTCTCCCTCAGAGTGGAGTAAAGTCTCAGAGGCGGGGAGCTTTAGACCCGAGTCCTGCTCCTAAACCCATCCTGCGCGCTCTTAAAGCGTTTATAACTCACTCAACTCACTCCACAGTCATGCTACAGGCTGACCGAGTGTACAGAAGCACTTCTTCACACTACAGGTGTGTAACCCCAGCCCAGTGTGTGTGTGTGTGTGTGTGAGAGAGCAACATGGCGGACTCGCGGGTTTAAACTCTAAAATCAGAGAATCTGTGATCAAACAGAAGCTGTTTTACGTCATATTAACTGTTAAACACGTCAGAGCCGCGCGTGGTGGTTACTGTGGTGTGGGATTCGAAACGCGGTGTTTTTTCGGGTCACCACTTTCGCTTTTTGTGGTTTTAAAGCCGCTCTGCTGCATGGCGGTGTGTTTTTAAGACTCGCCGCTTCTTTTCGTCAGGACGAGGATGGATGGGGCGCGTGTGCGCATGCGCGGAACGGAGTGGGCGGGGCCTGCTCCTGCTCAATAGAATAATAGTTTTTTTTCCATTTATTTTCATTTTTTAATTAATATTTAATGCGTGTAAGAGTGCAGAAAGGTGCTTAAAAATTTTATTTATACAGTTAAATCCCAGGAGATAATTTTCCTAGAGTTTCTGGAATTATCCCCCCCCCCCCCCCATAATTTATTCTCCTGAATTTGGCAATTAAGACTAGACTTCTTGCTGTTATTATTATTATTATTATTATTATTAGTTAATAACTCCTGCTGATTTGTTGATCCAATGGCACATTACGTAGTGTATTCCTTATTGTGCTTTTTGTCTCCTTTGGTTTAAGATTAGTGTGTGTGTGTGTGTGTGTTATCTTTGTCCCCCCCCCCCCCCTTTATCATTGGACTCTGTTTGGACATCAGTTCTGCTGGGAAATGTGTCAGTACTTGCTCTTGCCCTCATTATATGTCACTTTTACTAAAGCTGATATTCACACTAGATTGAGGAGTCACTGATCAGGGAAGGAATAATTTACTGTTTATTTATTTATTTATTTATTTATTGAGAGAGACTGGACTGAAAAGTCAGCTTTAAGATCCCAGGACTTTGATAGAGAGTGAGATTTATATGTGCCGGTGATGCAGCTTACAGAGCTCCAATCAAAAAAGCTGCAGAGTGGTACTGAGGGAACATGTAGAGAAGATGGTGTGTATGGAAGTGTCTGGTAAAAGCAGACTGAGTTCAAGACACAGAGCAAGACAAGACAAGATCAGGGAAGGAAGTAGGGACAGTAATCACCAGTCACCTCCTGATGCAATATTATTATTACAATTCTTAGGTGCAGATTAGATTAAAATTGCGTGCATGTGTGTGTGTGCGGGTGTGGGTGTGCTGACCTGTGACACTCGAGCTGTGAATCTTTTGAGTCATGACAGGGGTTTGCTCGTCGTTTGTTGAGACTTTTAAGACCTTTCTGAATTATTACTTCTTCCTCTTATTATTATTATTATTATTATTATTATTATTATTATACAAAATGCTGCAGGACCACTGAATCAGTTTACCTTAAGGAATGAATTAAAAGAATAAGGAGTTCTCATGATCTTGGCTAAATTTGAGCAGCCTGGTGGCCGATCTTCATTGATTGCACATTCCACCAGTCAGAGCAGAGTGTGAAGGTGTAATTAGCAGAGTAATAGCACAGTTTTGCTTTATAAAATAATGCAGTGCACACAACATTATGGGTGACGTATCAGAGTTCAAAAGAGGACAAATTGTTGGTGACTGCCGAGGACTACCGAACCATTCTGGAGGACCAGGTGCACCCGATGGTTTAAACATCGTATCCTGAAGGCGGTGCCGTGTATCAGGATGATGATGCACCAATGCACACAGCGAGACTGGTGACAGAGTGGTTTGATGAAGATGAAAGTGAAGTTGAACATCTCACATGGCCTGCACACTCACCAGATGTAAATATTATTGAGCCACTTTGGGGTGTTTTGGAGGAGCGAGTCAGGAAACGTTTTCCTCCACCAGCATCACGTAGTGACCTGGACACTATTCTGCAAGAAGAACGGCTCAGGATCCCTCTGGACACCGTGCAGGACTCGTATCTGTCATTCCCAAGATGAATTGATGCTGTATTGGCCGCAAAAGGAGGCCCTGAACCATACTAATGAATTATTGTGGTCTAAAACCAGGCGTTTCACTTTCATTGCCCAACCCCCGTACATTTTTATTCTAAGTGATACACGTAATGCCATATAATAACTTAATTATCTGTGAGATTGCATGATTTGAATCGTTTCCATTTCTCGTACTGATGGTTTTGTGTTTTTGGTCACAGGGGCCACGGAGAGCGTCGGGAAACACATGCTGGAGGCGTGTAACAACAACCTGGAGATGGCCGTCACCATGTTCCTGGATGGAGGAGGAATCCCGGAGGAGCCGAGTACCAGCGCCAGCGCGGCCGCAGCGTCCGGGAGCAGATGCCACTCGGAGTGAGATTTACTTTAACACTCAGAGCTGTTTCGTGTCCCAGTGCGTTTCTCACAGACTGTGTTTTACATCCCGACAGAGAGACGGTGCGAGCGCCGATCCCTCAGAAACAGGAGATCCTGGTGGAGCCGGAGCCGCTGTTCGGGGGTGAGTTACACACAGCAGTGTGGACTGGGTGATTACGCGGCTATAACACCTGTCTGGTCATAATCTGTTTGTTTGTTTTGTGTCTCCTTGTGTTTCAGTACCGAAGAGACGGAGACCGGCTCGGTCCATTTTCGATGGATTTCGGGATTTCCAGACTGAAACCAGTAAGTTCCTAGAGCTCATAGCTTCTTCTCTACCCTGGACAGCTTGTGGACTTGTCAGGGGGGCGGGGCTTATATATGATAAGACAGGTGTGCAGTTTGTTGTAGGTCCACATGTCCGGTTTGTCCTTGTGGTTCTGCAAACTCTAGTTTGTGGGGTTTGTTGATGTGCGTGCGGCGCTCGAGTGCTGAAGTGCAGGGCTGGACGGTGTGTCCCTGTACAGGTGGACGTCTCACTGATGGTGAACCTCCCGTATATACAGAGGTTTTTAGCCGTGCATGCTGACGCAGGGTGTGTGTGCTTCTCACAATCACTACAAAGCCCAGTGATTTTATAAAGTGACAGAACGGACTCGTCCTCTGACCGGCACAAGATTTCCCTCTCATTCATCAGAAAGAAAACAGGAAGTAACAGCACAGGTTTAACCAATCAGATTACTCTTGTGCAGGGCGGAGACCACACAGAGCTTCCACACACCTCAGTTCCGCTTCTCTGGAAATTCATTCATACAAACTTCCATAATTTCTTTTGACTGTGTAAAGCCGCTTTGCGACAATGACAGTTCTTGAAAGCGCTATACAAATAAAATTTAATTGAATTTAACAAAATGTATTTACAAAAATGCTGTAGCTGTTTGGTTTGTGAATCAGCAGGGACCAGCTGTTGTGATAATATTACGATACCTATTTTCTGATTTGATTTGTATGATTTATTTATTTATATCGCAATCCTCAAACTTAGCAAATCTTTCGTTTGAATGCTGTACTGACCAGTGTGTGGATAGTTTAGAGGGCACCACCTATAGGATCATAGAGGAACTGCAACATTTTACTACTTTAGATTCAAACGAAAAAAATAATAAAAAAGAAAAGATTTTGGAATCAGTGTGGCGATACATGAATTGTGACGCATAACTAAATCGTGTGTGTGTGTTTTCAGTCAGACAGGAGCAGGAGCTGAGGAACGGAGGAGCGATGGATAAAAAGCTGAGCACTCTGGCTGATCTGTTCAGACCCCCGATCGAGCTCATGCACAAAGGCAGCTTTGAGACGGTGAGAATACACACACGCACACACGCACACACGCACACACACACGCACACATGCGCACACACACACACAGCTTGTGGATCCTTGCATACCTACCTTATTGTAAATGTTTTGTGGGTTTTGTTTTAACCCTCCAGGCGAAGAACTGTGGTCAGTTGGAGAACAAGTGGCTGATGATAAACATCCAGAACGTTCAGGATTTCTCCTGTCAGTGTTTAAACCGAGACGTGTGGAGTAACGAGGCGGTGAAAGCCATCATCAGAGAACACTTCATCTTCTGGCAGGTGCTGAACCCCGTCCTCAGGAATCAGTACACGCTCGGGGTTGGAGCATGTGTTTCTGAAGGTTTAATGTTAATTAATAGATGATGAACATCAGCTGTTTATATAGAAAGTTGTTTATATACAGTATAAAATGGAGGTTAATGACCCCAGGTTGTTTTGCCTTCAGTGAATTTGTAGGCAAGTTGGAACAGGGACGTGTGTGTGTGTGCGCGTGTCGCCGTGTTGCTGTGCTGCGAGCTGCAGATGGAGGTCAGGGTGTGATTTAGTGGCCACAGGAAGCACTGTTATGAGCTCTCAGGGATTTTCCTCAGCACCTCCGAATTTTCCTTTATTGCATACCAGAGGTTTCAGGTGGAAGCTGTGTGCGAGGACATGATGCAGTCAAGAGAACACAACTTGCATGGCCAATTTATTAACCATATAGGAAAAAGTATATTTTTCATCCGCGTGTGTGTGTGTGTGTGTGTGTGTGTGTGTGTTCATGCAGTAGTGATGGGTTTAAAACAACAGCTATGAGCCAGACTTTTTCATTATGTTTTATAACGATCCACGTCTGTAGTGGTGCTTCATCCAGATCTTTTGAAGGACACCAGTTTAAAAGAAAAGCCCGTTAGCTGTCGAAAACCAGGCCAAGTGCAGCTGATTAGGTTCTGGTTTGTGTTTGTAACTTACCCAGGGAAAACGTTTTAATAGTTATTTACATTATAATTGTTTTTGTTTGTTTGTTTGTTTGTTTGTTTAAAGGTTTACCATGACAGTGAGGAGGGTCAGCGCTACATTCAGTTCTACAAACTCAACAAGTTCCCGTATATCTCCATCCTGGACCCTCGTACAGGTGATAGACGCACACACACACACACACACACACACACACACCAGAACCATGGGCAGGGCTTAGCTTTGTATTCTGTCCATCAAACAAGGTGGGGGGCGGGGCAGCGAGCAGGAAGTGGCAATGCTAAAATAAAACACCAGTGGCAGAGGCACCTGTTAGGTTTTACTGCAGCCTCTGTGTGTGATAAGAAGCTTCAGAAATAAGTTCTAGATGTGGATCAGATGTGTTTCCCTTATTCCTGATTATAGGATCAACATTTTTAAATTTTTTCAAAAATAAAACATGTTTTAAAGTTTCCAAAATATTTAGCGAATAAGTACTTTCTAAAAACTGGTTTTATATGAAACGGACATTACGTTAGAGATATTTAAGATAATCTAAGATATAACTTTATTCCTGTCCCATGGTGGGGACATGTCTTTGCCACAGCAGCGTAGAAAAATATGCAGATAGAAAGTCGAAACACTACAACGTATAAATCCAAAAGCAAAACAATACAATAGTTACACCGTCAAACAAATGGTCTTAGGATAATAATATTGCACGGTGTAAAAATGGCCTTGTTGCACAGAAATGTAAGATTTTGTTACTATGTGTTAAGATTGTTATTCGTGGCATTCCTGTCTCAATAACAATAAGATGGCGATGACTGTAACTCTGCGCTGGTTTGTAATCGACAGGTCAGAAGATGGTGGAGTGGAATCAGCTGGACGTTTCCTCCTTCCTGGATCAAGTGACTGGGTTTTTAAGAGAACACGGCCAGTTAGACGGACTCTCCAGTCAACCTCCAGCCAAACGAGCTCGCTCTGTACGAACACACACACACACACACACACACACACACACACACACACACACACACTGCACACTGCACAAAGTCTCTCTGTCCGTCTCTCTGTGATGCAGGGGGTCACTCCATGTGTGTTGACTTTTTGTTTGACTTTTTGTTTGTTTGTTTGATTATTTATTGTACCTGACTTTAGTACTTCTTATTTATTTAAATAAAAAATGTTATGCTTGCTGCTCTAATTTAAAAAGTTAGAAGGTTAGAGAAAATAAGTAAGTAAAAGTTTTAATGAGTTTTAAGGCTAAGTGCGCAGACTTTGTTGCGTCGCGGCTGTAACGTTTCTCTGCTGTTCCTCTCAGGAGAGTCTGATCGACGCGAGTGAGGACAGTCAGCTGGAGGCGGCGATCAGAGCGTCTCTCCAGGAAACACACTACGACTCGAAGCAGGAGAAGGCGGAGTCAGAAAACGACTCAGACGCCGAGGCCTTCTCCGACAGCGAGGGCATGATCTCCCTGGACGGATCGGACAACGAGGGAGGAGGGAGAGACTCCATAGACGGAAACACCTCGTTAGAACAGGCCCTGCCCACTTCCTCAGATAGCCCCGCCCAGAGCAGGAAGTCTCCACACAAAGAGTCCAACCACAGGAAAGAAGAGAGCAAGAAAAACCACGTGGAGCCGCCGCCACGGCCGAGTCACAACCCCACAGCGTCACAACAACCACAGCAACAACAACAAAAACCACCACAACAACAACAACAACGTCATCATGACCAAAGTCACAAAATCACGACGTCCCAAAGCACACCGCCTGAAGACAACGGTACACACACACACACACACACACACACACACACGCACGCACGCACGCGCGCACTTTTTTTTTTCCTTTCTTGATCATTCCACTTCCTCCTCCTCTTCCTCCTCATCTTCTTTCCCTTCTTGTCGTCCTTCTTCATTTCATCTTTGTTTATCTCCTCTTTTTCTTTATTCTTTCTTTCTTTAACGCACTGTAAAATAAATAAAAACACGCCCATTGTCTGCTGCAGGTTAGCCACACCCCCACTGTGATTTGATTGGTCTGTCTGTTTGTTTTTAAGGTCCGAAGGCTCGTCTTATGCTCAGATACCCAGACGGTCGGAGGGAACAGATAGCGCTGTCTGCTAACGCTAAGCTTATGGTATGTAAGACTGCATGCAGAATCTCCCGAAGCTTAATTTTTGTTTTTGCGTGTTGTGTGTAGCGCGTTGCTGAAAGCTGCTGTTTGTCCCCTCGCAGGCTCTGGTGAGACACGTTCAGTCAAACGGATATCCGAATGAACGCTTCGAACTCGTGACCAACTTCCCACGGAGGAAGCTGGCTCATTTGGACTATGACATCACGCTGCAGGAGGCGGGGCTTTGCCCTCAAGAGACTGTGTTTGTGCAGGAGAGGAACTAACCCCGCCCTCTCCCCATTTTTTTTTTTCCCTCTTGTTAATTTTCATACTCGTCCCTCATCCGTCGTTCCCCATGGAGCCGAAAAGGATTGCGTTCCCTCGAAACGGACCACACGTTCATATTTATTTGTGAATATCTCAGCACATCCCTGCTCCCTCCAGGTCTTTTTCGGTTTTCCAAACAGCGATCGTGGAATAAAGTGAGCGAAGAGTTCGGTCACGTTCAGACGATGGATCAGTTAATGAGCGACTTTAACAAAACCAAATCATTTATTTCTGTGAGGATTTTAACCCTGAACCGTTTCAAAACGGTTTGAGCCACGCCCTTGTCTACTTCCCCTTGGTCAAGTTAACTATTTAAAAAAAAAAAAGTGAATGTGAGCAATAAAATGCGCCACACAGTATTTTACAATATACTTCCTAAATTCTTTTCTTTTCTAAGTCCTCCACGTCCATAACGATGTGTAAAACATCTCTGCTAACCGGTTAGCTAGATAACTAGCATGCCAGTGAATGAGCAGAACAGCTGGTTTTGTTCTATAACTAGTCTGCAGGTTGATCACCTTTTACATATAGAGAAAAGTAAAGAGTTAAACACATCTTTATGCCGAGTGTTCTGATGGTTTGTCCCACTCTTGCGTGCGGCGCCGATGGGGAAGTGGATGACGGCGTGGCCACGTTCTTGCCGCTCTCGAAGCTCACCGGTGGAATTGACTGGAACGGATCTTCAGACTTCAGAGGAAGCGTTAAGCGTCGACTCGTCAGGACGGAGCAGCGACAGTGTGGGGCGTTACATTTATAGTGAATTTTTCTGTCTCTTTTTTTATATGCTGCATCATTTCCACAAAAAGTTGATTCTCAATTATAACCATGAAAAAAGCTGTATGTGTGTGTGTGTGTGTTTGTACATAGGTTAGGTTGGTGTAATTATTTAATTAATTTTGGTGTGTGAAGCCGTGATGGTAATCCAGCTGTAAAATGAGAAATCACTACAGAACATAACACTTCAGCATCCCATAATAATTTATCACATATATGACCTAGAAGAGATGGTAAAAGATTTTATATTGTCTGGTCCTTGGATTCACACACACACACACACACACACTCTCTCTACTTATACACAAACATTCAACGAGTTGTTAGAACAAACATATCCGCAGCAGTCCGAGGTGAGGGCGTGTACCAGACCCGAACTGAGAGCCCAGTGTGACCGAGCAACCAGAGTCCACCAGTGGCGGCTGGTGCAAAAATTTTTGAAAATGAAAATTAAACTTTTAATACTGGCCTGTAAATAGTCATTTATCAGGTGATTATGCGGTGATCATCACTACTAGTATAAAATAAAGTCCTGACTCACATCACATCCAGTCAGCAGCTCCGCTCGCCATAAGAAGGGCTGGAAAAGACTCGCTGAGAATCACATGGTCTTCTCTGCCTAACTTTAAGGGGGGGCGGCGCCCCTGCGCCCCGTATTGACCGGCCGCCACTGGTCCACTCATTTATTTACAGCCGTGCAGATGAAGATTCAGTAAAGACTCTTTAAACTGCTATTTTTATAGACTTACAATAACCGCAAGTGTAGTGAACTGAATCCTAACATGAAACTCAGACCTTAGTTCAGGACTCGTGTTTTAGACTTAAACAGAACCTCTCAGTGTCTGTATGTTCATCATGGAATTTATAGATAATTATGTGTGTGTGTGTGTGTGTGTGTGTGTGTAAAATGGACTTCCCCACTTCCTGTGAGTCCAGTAATCTGTTTATTAAGAGCTACACATACGGTGCAGGTGACACGGAGTCGAGTGTTTATGTTATCGTGGATGCTGAAAGGAAGAATGTGAAGATTTTTTCCTTCCAGCGTTCTGAGCGTCGTGTCAGCGACTGATGAATCTGTTTGAAATCTTAATCTTAGTTCACACATGCACGTCTCCAGGTTTAATCTCTAATGTATGGTGACGATCCTGGGATTGTTTCTTGAATGTTTGTTTCTTTTTTCCAGCCGTGAGGTGTGGCAGAGGTACACGAACCCCAAACCCAAGCAAAAGTCCTCGCCTAAGACCAGTCAACTGTCACTTCACATTTCAACTGAAGTAGAAGAACTAAGCAGTGCTGGGGAAGTTACTCAAAAGAATAATCTACTACAAATGACTAATTCCGACTTTAAAAGTGTAATTTGACTCCAGTACTGATTATTACATGTAAAAAGTCATCAGATTAATAACTACGTTACTTTCAAGTTACTTTTAAAAACATCTCTCACTGCGCGCGCTTGTGATGGGCTGCGACTCAACCTGTTGTTGTCGCCCCTCGCTCACTCCGTAGGCTCCCTATGTAGGCGTCCTCCCCGTGCTTTCTCCCTCCGTTAACCCTCTGCGTCCCCGTTCCACTCTAACACCTGCCTCGCGCCCGGTCTGTGAACCGCTACAACATCAAATGTGAAACATTCCGACGACTAGGGATGGGTCGCTCGGCACCCAGTTTCGACACACGTCTCGAGTTTTCGACACACGTCTCGAGTTTTCGACACACTGGTGCTTCGAAACAGTGTTCCGGAGCGATGCTCGAAACGAGGCTGTCACGTGACTTGTGGAAACGAAGCTTCGTTACGTCACTGACACGTCACGCAGGGCTCAAACACGCTCAAAAAAGTCTATTGCGCTGTCCCAGACCCGCTGTCCATTTATTCCAACGTTAGAATTATATCCATAATTCTCGTGCCTATATGTTTTTGACGCGGTGTATTATTGTTAAAATCATTATAATAAAAACAACGACGTTTGAACGTCTGTTGTATGAATGTAAATTAAAACACCTTGCGGGCTCAACCACTGTTCCCAAAACGAATAAAAGTCCTTCCTCAACTACAAACTTGTTTGCTGCTTGTAAACGTCGTCCTATTAAATATACAAACAAAAAAATTTAAAATGAACAAAACATGTGAATGGCACAGCTGCTGTAGGGATTTTGTTTACCACCAGATGGCGAAGTAGAGCACTGTGTCAAAAAGCTTCGAAGCATCAGCACAGTTTGTTGTAAAAGCTTCACTGCTTCAGAAGCGCATGCGCGTTAACTGATTCTGCCGCGCATGCGCGTGATATTAATGATATTGACATTGATAACTTTAATCAAATTACCTGCATTTAAAATGTAACGCGTTACATTACTGCGTTATCAGGAAAAGTAATTAGATTCCAGTGACGCGTTACACGATTATTACACATTATACACAACTCTGGTACTAAGTATCTGCTCTAAAATGTCCTTTAAGGACGAAAGTACAAGTACGTATAGTGATGAGAAGAAGAAAGAGCATAAAGAGGAGTAGGACCGAAAAAAGAAGAAGCAAGAGATGGAGGAGGAAAAAAATGGCAGGAAAATAAGTTTTCATAATGTCTTAATAATGAATATGAGAATATTTATAACATTTGTTAGTATATATACATTTACATTTACATACACATTTTATAAATATGTATAATGAAAATGTCTAAAAATTTATGAATGAAACTTTATATTTTTATTTTTACTTTATATTTTTTATTAATTATTTTTATATGAATATTTTTGGGTTGTGGAAAAAACCATCACACTTTCCATTATTTCTTATGGAGAATTTAACTTTAATAAACAAGTGTTTTGATATACAAGCACACTTGAAGAATGAATTATGATCGCAATCCAAGGTTTAGCCACTGAACATGGTTATGTCATGTATAACTTCCTAACGCCACCAGGTGGCAATCATGTCTCCTTCTCTTTTTTCTTTTTTACTCATCTCCGTCTTTTCCTTTCTGTTCTTCTAGTTTTTAATCCCTAGTGCTCTTCACTTCCTTCTTCTCCTGTTTCTCCCCTCTTCCTCATTTTGCTCCTGTCTTTCTTCTTCTTCTTTTTCTTTCCTGGTGCTGAATCCTCAACTTCACAGAAGAAAAATGTGTTCAAAAAAACATCGTATGAGTGTGATGGAGATCACTGAAGCGCCTGGTGAAGTCACATAGTCACAAAAAATGTCCAGTAGAACTTCCAGCTCTGTTTACTAGTTAAATAGTTTAATAAAACACACACAGTGGAGTCTGTTCCAGAGTGATGGGCGTGTCAGGGTGAGAAGGGAAGCGCATGAAGCGATGCTCCCATCATGCATAGTGTCCACTGTACAAGCCTCTGGAGACAGTGTTATGATCTGGGGTCGCTTCAGTCGCTCAGGTCGAGACTCAGCAACGTCATGTGGAGATAAAATGAAGTCACATGACCACCTGAATGTACCGAATCACCAGCACATCACATCTGCTATGTCACAGTCTTTGTTTAATTCACTGCAAATTAACAAACTAGCTCTCGGTAACCAATGTGGACAATTAACAATTAGCTTTCTGTGATCTATAGACCGTCAGCAGAAAAAATTTTAAACTGTTTTAAAATGTATGAAATGTATGAAAATTAAAATAAAAGCAGCACATTAATATAAAAATGAGATGAATTACAAGCTGTAATGACGTTTATCAGGATCAGAAGTTTCTTGGGACATCTGTTGTCTTCCAACATCAGACTTTCTTTTTCTAAAAGCCACAAACTGCCCCCCC
>JAAGKR010008365.1:0-19678 GCA_011419295.1 Clarias macrocephalus
GATCATTTTTACCTCATGGAGAATTGGAACTGGTTTAAAGGGGTGACTTCTAAAAGTCGATCATGAGATTTTCTCAGAAATCCCTGGAAGGCATCCAGCTCTTGAGTAAGGTTTTCTACAGAGGCTGATGGGTGATAGTGACTATAATATGAAGCTTAATATTTATCTTAAAAGCACTGAATTCAAAGGATGAGCTGTTGAGATAAGACTGTGTAAGAGGTGTAGCAACATTGTCTATGGTGGTCAAAGACTTCCATAGTCAAGAGTTCCAGGAAGCTGAGGTGAGCTTTTGCCATGTGGACAACAGAATCACAGTTTCAGAACACATCTGGCAACACGGAGGCAACTCCAGCAGATCAAAGGCAACTCCACCAGATTAAAACCCAGCGCCACCAGATCAAAGGCAACTCCACCAAATCAAAACCCAACTCCACCAGAGGCAGATGCAACTCCACCAGTGGCAAAAGCAGCACCATTGGATGCAAAGGCAACATAACCAGAGAAGATAAAAATGCCAAGGACAGAATCAATACTTTCATATGCAGTAGAATTAAATCCCACCACAGGCGAAAAGACAAGCAGAGAAAAACTAGCAACTACTTTAAACCTCAACAAAATTTGATTATTGGTAATAGAGGGTGAGAGTACAGTCCCTTCCTTATTTTCTACAATCTTAAAATCATGTAAAATATGATAGAAACAAGATAGAAATTAATTAATAGAATTTTAAAACTTTGAAGACATGTAACAACGCGGGTCTCACGAGGGACAGGCAAAGGCACGGACAGTCTGGACAGAAAGTCAAGAGACAGAGGCAAAGACCCAGCCTCTGCCTCCCTAAGATGCCGGCGAAAGAGAGACAGAAAGAGAGAGTGGTGCGCTGTCCTTTTAAGCACGCGCTCTCAGGCTAAGTATAAAGTGTACACAAAAAGAGACAAACCCCTCTCTCTCAAATAAATCTTCAGTAAGGGCGAAGGCCCCGAGAGGATATAGTTTTTGTTTTATGTTTCAGAGCCCTGTCCGTTCTCGCGTAGACAGTGGAGCTCTGTTTATTGTTGTGTTATCAGTTTTATTTTGTTTCCTTTAAAGTTCCTTAATTAATAATCCCACATCATCTCCAAACGGAAAGGTCTTCCCGTGCGTATCATAAGCACTCTCACAAAGTCCTATTTCGTTGACCCTCTCTAAAGCCCTGCATTGTCTGTCTCTTATAAACATCTAAACATCACTTGGTGTGGCTCTCCAATAAGCACCACACAACAGAATGCACCATTGGAAGACCCCGCAGGCTTGGAGAGGGTGAATGAAATAGTTGAGGGTCAAGCGAGAATGCTTGAGAAAGCTCTGAAAGTTTTAATTTCAGAGATGCGTGGGATTAATAAGCTCCTCAAGCAGATTTTTGGGCAGCTCGAGGCATAAGTTTTGCACTGTTCAGAATGTTCAGAAACCACTTCCGGGTTTCCATCTGACCGGATCAGTGGCTCAACTTGACTAACACTTCCACAGCCGTATAAAGGCGAGCCAGAGAGATGCAATGCCTTTATCCTGCAGTGCTCACTAATATTCAACCTGCAACCTTTCCAGTTTCTATCTGAACGGGCGAAGGTTGCATTTATGGTGTCTCTGCTCACAGTCAGAGCATTATAGTGGGCTACTGCAGTGGGGCAGCCCCTCCTCTCTGAACACAACACCTTAAGTGCCTTCATTGAGGCATTTTAGGCCACGTTTCACCATCCGCATACAACGAGCAGTGTAGTGTCACTTTCCATTCATCAAGAGGGGCGATCATTACATTTACATTTACATTTAGGCATTTGGCAGATGCTCTTATCCAGAGCGACTTACAAAAAGTGCGATCAGTTGCAGACTGCACTACCGGGCTGCCAGTTCGGGATGGAATGACGCATCCCTTATGGCTGCGTATACACAAGGGCTCTCCGAGCGGCTGGAGGATGAGCTAGCCATACGTGATCCTCCTCCACCACACAAAAGTCGCTCCAAGCGCCTAGCCAGTCGCTCCCCCAGCTATAGGCACAAAGCCTCACCTCCGCTCATGGTGACAGAGCCTGAAACTCCCCGCTCCCCATATACTGATCCTAATTTAGAGCCTGAAGAAGATCTTGAGCTGGATGACATGGGAGAGCCCATGCAAGTAGGTGTTGCCAGGCTTGTCCCTCATTATATCAGCCCACAGCGGGCAAGCCGCAGACGGGGTCACCCCAGGAGTGGGCGGGGGTTAGGTTTGACCCAAAAGTCACGCTCCCAGGGACCGGAGAGCCAATCGATTCGGGGGCCATGGGAAATTTTTATTGACGTGAGGCTAGCTTCGGCACTGGGTATTCCAGCTCCCTTCCACCATCCCATTGGTCTCCCTGGTCGGCCAGCGTGATGCAAAGAATGGACCCAGTTATACTATGGCTTGGACATCATTCTGAGCGAATCTTGTTTCTGGTAACCCGGGTGCCAGAATAGAGAGTAGTGCTGCGGTTCCGCTGGCTTCAACGTCACAACCCTCGCATCGATTGGCCGACCCGTTCTGTTTCAAACTGGGGATGTCAGTGCGCCCTAAGCTGCCTTAAGGGCGCCCCATCCCCAGTTCCAGCGCCCCCTGCCCCAGTACCCCTTACTACTGCTCTTCAGGGTTACTGGGATGTAAAACCATGTTGTAGGGCCGTACCAAACCGGTTTACACCATGCACCTTATTCCTCCCATACACCCACCCATGGTGACCAAGCGGCAGACAACCAGGCTTGGTGTCAAGAGCCTGGTCGATCACGCGCTCCCCGGCATACACCAGATTATCTCTCGGACATCAGGAGCCGTCCGTAGAGGGGGGTACTATAATGACGTGGGTCTCACAAGGGGAAAAACTGCGTGAAAATGGTTGGCACTTTTCAGAACGGGCAGATCCACAGACTGCTACCACGCAGAGTTCTGTACAGGCAAAGGTGAGGCCATTTATAGACATGAAATTGCGAGGCATAGCTGCAATCAGCGTGAGTGTGCCTCAACTGGCACGCACTCTCAGGTATATAAAGAACAAGTATAAAGTGTACACAAAAAGACACAAATCCCTCTCTCTCAAGTAAATCCTCGGTAAGGACGGATGCCCCAAAGGATCTTTACTTTTATATTTAGTTACCAGAGCCCCGTAGACGTCAGAGCTCTATTTATTTTGTGTTTCCAGTTTTCTTTTGTTTCCTTTTAAGTTTCTAATTAATAATCCCACGCTATCTCCAAACGGAAAGGGCTTCCCGTGCGTAGCATAGGCACTCTCACAAACTTCTATTTCATTGACCACCACTACAGCCCTGCGTTAGGGCTCTTATAATATTATAGCATAACAAGACAAGGATAATTATGCTTGAAGTCAGGGAAAGACCTCATTTTCACCCTGTACATGTCTATAAAACATACTGGAAGTTGCACTAGTACTAAGAGTTCTTTGTGGACAGTGTTGTGGAGCTCAGACACTTAGAATTTTATAGAAATCTTTTCAGTGAAAATTTCTGTAGAGAATAAAACACTGAACATACAAAATACTGTCATGTCAAGACGAGATATAATTAATCAGTGATTTTGATTAGTGATTCCTGTTTATGTAAACATGCAAATGAACTTTGCTGAATAAAACTGCTTCTCCTTTCATACTTCATCTCTCTCTCTCTCTCTCTCTCTCTTTGTCTGTCTCTCATGGTTAATTACAGTGTGGTAGAGAGGAGGTGTTAACACAGGCACTAACATCTTGTCAGTTAAACCGCAGCTAATGAGTTTACATCCTCCAATTATGTCATTCATTTAGTCCATGATAGGGCTCCCCGTTAGAGTCTGGTCTCCTCCTGCCTCATCTCTCCCTCTCTCTCTCTTTCTTTCTCTCTCCCCCGCTATCTCTGTTCTCTCAGCCATCTCCTCATTATCCATTTCCTTCTTGCTTTCCACCTCGCTCTGCTTCTTCCTGTGTTTTTGTTGGCCTTTAAACAGAGCAGCCTAAAGGTCGAACCTGTACAAAAGCCAAGACAGACGTCAGCGTGGCTTTGTGAAGAGGCCTAGTAAAGGACAGTTGCTGTCATACAAAAACACACACACACACACACACACAAGCTGTACATATTCCCTTCACATCTCTTATAAAGTTGCATATGCGGCATCGTTTCTGTTAAATAAGTGGCCGTCCATCATTCAGTAGCCACATTGTGAGTAGCAGAACATCTGACCTAGCAATTAGCTTTCGGAGAGAAAGAGAGAGAGGATTAAATTCAGGAGGAAACTTGTACTTAACCAGCACCATCCTGTTGCATGAAACCTGAAGAACTGCAGTTGTGTTTCCACCAGAAAAGCTTCTCTATGGGCTCATTAATGTAACATCACACTTCTGGGTTCAAAATCCCCCATAACGAAATATCCTTCATGTATTTGTATTTTTTAACATTTGATTTTATCTGAATGTTTTTACATTAAAATAAATAAACCCCTCACACCCGGATGGGCGTCCATCTACAGCAGAGGTTCCCAACATTTTAGGTCAAGCACTCTCTAAATCCTGACCTAGTTGGCACTACCAGCCAAGTCCCTGCCCACCTTCAAAAGCACATACACATAAAAATATATATTTTGTACATTGAACAATCGTTCCTGAGCACAGTACAAATCAATCATGCCTAATGTGAAATAACCCAAAGTCTGAGGAAACCCTGGTCTTGCAGAAACAGCTTAGAAGATTTATAATTGTGGCATAGGAAAGTCCAAAAAGTGGACCAGTCACTGACCCTGAAGGACAAATTCCTGCTTAGCTGTGTGTGTGTGTGTGTGTGTGTGTGTGTGTGTGTGTGTGTGTGTGTGTGTGTGTGTGTGTTAGTGAGTAATTGGAAGAGAAAGGAATGTCTATACAGGTTACAAGCAAACAATAATGAATCCTCCTGTAGTAGCCATGATAATATTAATGGAGAGTTTAGATGCAATGCTGATGCCGGTTAATACAGGGGTGCCTCTGTGTCTCTGCAGATGTTAGTTGCAGATGTTGAGTTTATATCTGATTAGCAGGCTGTGGTTTCATTCGACTACTGCTTTACGACAATGACAATTGTTAAAATTGTCCAGGACTCTGAACCTTGGAGGTTAAAGAGATGAAACAGTATTTACAACAGTGTTTGTATTATATGCTTGTTTATTTAGGTGACATCTAATGATCTGTCTTTCTCTACTGAGAATCATTAGCACAGCACTGGTGTTGTCATTGAGATGTTTTAAGGTACTGTAATATGTATATATTTAAGGCACAATGTACTGAACTGTTTATGCGTGTCATAGATAGTACATTAACATACTATCGTTAGCATAGATTTTAAGCATAGATCCACTGACATACTAATTTATATTATGGGTAAGCGTTAATATTTCTCTTCTAGAATTAGCAGTAGCGAGTTTAAGCAAAAGGAGATGGGCAGGATGACAAATTAAGTGTGAACATACTGAACTGAGGAGAAGGAACTGATGTTTGGACCCGTAAATGGTATTGCCACCCAGGTGAGACCTCACAACAGAACAAGCCCACAGACACTAACTTCACTCATAAGGAATAGAGAGTGTGCTGAATGTTTCTGATTGGCTAAACCTGATTAGGATGTAAGGTTGTAAACCTGTTTAGGAGACAAGGGCCAGATTGTGATGTCTAGATGACTGGGTCAGAGCAAATCCAAAAAAGCAGCTCTTTTGGGATGTTCCTGGTCTGTAGTGGTCAGGACATACCAAAAGTGCTCCAAGGCAGGGCAACTAGTGACAGGGTTGTGGGCCCCCAAGGCTCACTGATGCACGTGAGGAGTGATGGCTAGTCAGTCTGGTCCAATTCCATAGAAGAGCTGGGGCTACATAGCTGCAGAGTGGTCAGGGTGCCCATGCTGACAACACTGAAAGCTCCTTCAACAGGCACTGGAGCATCACGACCACAGACCAATAGAAGAAGGTGGCTTGGTCTGATGAAGCACATTTTCACTGTAGATAGGCAGGTGTGTGTCCCTTGTCTGCGGAATGGATGGCATCAGCATGCACTATGTAAAGAAGGTGAGTAGGCCTAGGCAGTGTGATGCTCTGGGTGATGTTCTGCTGGGAAACCTTGAGTCCTGCCGTTCATGTAAATGTTACTCTGACACAATCCACCTACCTGAACACTGTTACAGACAGAGTTACACCACTTCATGGAGATGGTGTTCCAAGATGGCAGTGTCCTTATTTCAGCAGGATAATGCGCACTAACACACTCCATACATTGTTCAAGAATGGTTTAAAGAATGACAGAGTTCTAGGTGTTGACTCCTTCTGCAGAAAATCTGATCCATGGAAGCTCCACCTCACACACTTACAGGATTTAAAGGATCTGCTACGTTTGAGTTCGATGCCAGAAACCTCAGAGCTAATGGAGTCCGGGCCTCAATGGGGTAGAGCTGATTTATAGGCACATGGGGGAGCCATACTATATTAGGCAGATGGGTTTATTGTTATGGCTGATTGGTGTGGACATCAGAAATGTTCTGTAAGGGTCTGAAACATTAACATTAATTTATGCATCTCCACAATTTTGGCTTTTGTCCCCTATTTTGTATTTAACAGAAACTGTGTTTGCTTTTAGGTGAAATGTTCACTTTAATATCAGTTTACATTTTACATTTACTGTATCAGTATAGCAATGGTTCACTTATATTCTCTCTCTCTCTGTCTCTCTTTCTCTCCCTCACATCCCCAATTCTCCAAAGCAGCAGGTTCGGAAGCTGCAGTATTTTATGACAGACAGAATCTCTCCCCTGTTGATGCACACCAGCTCTTTGGTGGATAATGAACCTTATCTGTTTCTTCTTTTTCTTTTCTTTTCATCCTACTTTCTCTTTGTGATCTTTGAAGAGAACGGAGTTGTTTACCAGACCCATGTCTAGCAGCATACTCATCCACTGGTCCTTCCTTTCTTCCTCCCACCAGTGTGTGTGTCTGTATGTGTGTGGGAAGGTTTTTATATCTTGGTAATATCTGACAGTTTTGACCTCGGGGAGACATTAGCCCAGTGCCCACAAGGAAAACATTGGCTTTTATTTAAAATTAAAATAAGACAGTTGAAATGTTTCCTTTTGGTTGCGGAGGTTAAAATTAGAGTAAGATATCAGTGTAGTGTGACCTTAATTAGATGAATTTATTATGTATTCCGATTGTGTCAGTGGAAGGTTGGAAGGTCCTCAAAAGGATAGTAAACCAAATGTGTGTGTGAGAGAGGGAGAGAAAGAGAGAGAGATGGAGCATGTCTGTGTGTCCCAATGTCAATGTCAGAGTCAGAATGGCTCAATGGACTCCACGTTCTCAGCTCATGGCGAGACACACACATAAGGAGGAGCTTCAGTGCTTCCACAACAATTATCCTTTCAAACCCAAGACCTTAGACTCACAGCACAATCTTACTGTATGTGTATACTCCTTCTATACTTATCTATCTATTGATCTATCTATCCGTCATTTTATATATATCAGTCCTTTTGTGTCCATCAAATTAGAAACTTGAGAAGATCTGCTCCACAGCTCTGCTGTTCACAGGGGAACACGTCTGCACAGAGCCATATGGTCGTTAGTTAAACCGTAACTCTGGAGCGTAACGTTGCGGCATGGCTGCATGTCAACACCAACACCTTCTCACTTCAGCGACATCTCTCGGGACGGAGCAACATGATTGACAGATGAACTGCAAATCTGCAAAACGTCTGCAGATGTTCGCACACTGCTGTGATCAACACGTGTAAACTAAAATGTAACATGTGTGTCCTGTGTGTAAAACACCGACTGAGTGAGTTAGCTCCCTGACGGTGATTATTTTCCTCTAACAGCACGTCCCCGAGTCTTTTCTACTTTACACTACAGCAAATACTACAACAGTTACTACAACAGCTGCTATTTATTATTTATCAAAGTATGACACATTATACTTTTTATCTGTTTATAGTTACTTTGAAACCGTCTAGTTCCTTTTCTTATACCAACTTGGAACAGGTTAACCTCCCTTGGTCTTTCCCTCATCAGTCTTGATTGTCAATCTGTCAAAAAATTGTCTTGTTACAGAAAATACATGAAACACTCTTCCATTGGAAATGCAATTACAGCTTTACAATGGAGACTCCACAGACAATAAATAAATATCTCACAGTCCATATGGATGATGAGAAAAATAGGAAGTCGCTCTGGATAAGTGTGTCTGCCAAATGCGTAAATGTACATAAATGTAAATGTACATGGTTGTAGTGAGCTGAGAGAGCAATTTAACAACACAACAAATAAGGAGTGTGGCTAAGTACACAGGTTTACCTCCAGTTAAGTAGCAGCGGCTGCAACATGTGGATTACACACCAAAGCTGAGGGGGTGATTTGCTTGACCCCCAGTTGATTATGGGCGGGGCATAATGGACGACTCTAGCTAGCTGAATTAGCACTGCCTTGTGGACGACTCCAGAAATCTGAGTGGGCGGGACCCATTTCCTCTTTTCAGTAGGAGAGAAAACAAGAAGGTGTCAATAAAATAACCAATCGAACCACGTTTTATAGAAACACACACACACAGACACTGGAGTTATAGTGGAGTGTGTGCTATTAGGAGCAGCACCGAGACCTCGCGAGCAGCAATTATAGGCTCTTGCTCCTCCCCACCGCGGCACAGACGTCCCCCGGGAGCTGCCACCTCACGCTGCTAATCAATCTGATTTAACACAGACAGGGACACACACACACACGGCTGCACGAGGCACACGCCAGGGAGAAACTCGTGACCTGCATCTCATTCTCAGGCAAGCGAAGGCGAAGAAATGGCTACGCAGAGAGACATGGAGATAATTAATGAGGAGATGTGAAGAGAATTAAAGACGAGGCGGGAAATCGTTCATCCACTCTGAGAATGAAATACACACTGAATTAAATTACAGCTTTATCTTACTGATTAACAACCTTTTAACAAAAATGCCGTTATTTATATTATATTATTATAATAAAGCCAACCAGTGAATTCAGAGTGTGATGAAAATCTGCTGCGTCTCACACACATCACGCTTTCATCACCTCGAGTAAGTCGGAGTAAATCTCTCAGCTCGGTATTAATAAATAAACTGTTTGGGTGTTGCTAGTTGTTGCTAGTTTTGCAGTGTTTCTTAGATACACGCGGGGGCTGGAAACCACCGGTCTAGATGGTGTGACCTTCTACTCGAGGAACATCTGACAGCCTCGCTGGTGCGAGCTACACTCAGGTGGATTTAACAATCTGAATGTAAAGCTTAGAAAATGCAGTTCATCAGCTGTGTAACTCAACTCTGAACACCAGAAATGTTCCTCACATAAACAACTTCTCTACTCCCACCTCATCACCTCTTCTCTGTCTCCGCACTGTATGCAGACTGAGAGGAAGTGGTGAAGGTATTCTAGTGATGGCCTGGTGAGGTCTGCTGCCCCCTAATGGTCAGAACATTAGGAAACACCGGTAAGAATGTGAATGTGTAACGCTGGACTGCTGAGTGTTTTATCACAGCAGCTGAAGCCAAGATTAGTCCAAATATATAAAAATATTGACTATGTTTAAATATTCTTTCTCTTAAGTAGACTTAAATAAGTGTTAGCATTAGCATAAATTAGCACTAGCATGACATCAAGTTTGAAGGAATGAGCAGGATTGCTTATTTAGATAAAGATTAATGTAGATAGCAGAGTTATCTTACACTGCACATCATTCACAACCAGTCTTACTTTATGTAAAGCTGCATTTTAATCAGATAAAATTTTTAAATAGATGAAGTTTACATTCCTGTACAGGAGTAATATCGCAAACTCCCTATCCAGTTTCATCCCTTTCATCACAAACACAGCAGGAGCGCTAATGTTGGATGATGTTGTCATAAAGTTGTAATTAGGGTGCGATGTTGCATCCCCAAATCATCGGGACAACATTGTCCATGAAAGTTAACATGACATTGACAGAACACTAACACAATGCTGCAAATACAGTGGAACCTCGGAGTGTGAGTAATGCGGTGTTGGGGACTTTTCTTCCTTTGTTGAATCAGAGACCAGGAGACGTTGGGGTATCTTTCAAGCAGAAGTTACTCTTACATGAGAACTCGCCGCGCGTCGCTGTAGTCATCTAAGTCTTACTAAAACTCAGCTCTGGAGAGTTTATACTTTACAAGGGGGAGGGATACAAAGAGGTGGAGACAATCTCAACAAGGCATAGTGTATCACCCAGTTTCACCCAGACCTTCACATTATCATAGAGACAAAGGCACAGCCTGGCCTTGGGATTAGAAAAACCAAGTCGTGGTTTACGAGTACAGAGTATCATGTATCACGCATGCACTTCTTGTTTTGACGCCGGGTGTCACGTGATCACAACTGAGCCAACATTTTTTCTCTCTCTTGCGCTGCGGAATTGTGGGTAATCGTCTCCCCTGCTGGTTCTTAGTGCTCGTCTCTCACTGCTATAATCAACATCAGTGCGTGTGCGTGTGAAACATATTTTATTTTGTGTTTATGTGTGTGTACAGCGTGCGTGTATTGTTCATTATAACACACGTGTGTGTACACACGTGTGTGTGCGCACGTGTAAAGCAAAAGCAAGTCTCATTAGAGGTTAAAGTTCCATTTTCTCTTTCTGTATCAGCCTGCACTTTGTGTCTGTGTGTGCACACGCCCCTCTTCACACACACACACACACACACACACACACACACACACACACACACACACACACAGGCCCCTCAACCTTTTGCCTTCACAGACACACACACACACACTCTCTCTCTCTCTCTCTCTCTCTCTCGGCTCTACACAGAAACTCTGCTCTGTCACGATTCTTTTCAAAGGTAAAGTGCAGGTTAATTTGTTTTCTTTTTACTTTACAGCAGTGATTCTCTTAGTGTGTCGCTCACTCGAGCTCGTTAGAGAGATTTCGTGTTTATTTTCCTGAAAAACAGTGTTTCCGTTGTGTGCGCGTGTGTAATACTCAAATAAGAGAGGAGGAAGCGTTACTGTGTAAGACAAGAAGAGGGGAGGGGCTCCTTACTTCAGCTTCACACACACATACACAACACCTGCGCGCACAAACGGAAATACTTGTCTGTTTGGGTAAAGTGCAGGTTAATTCGTTCTATTTTTACTTTATATATTGTATTAATTATTTTTATGTATTTATGTTTTGGGGCTGTGGAACAAATAATTTGAGTTTCCATTATTTCTTATGGGGAAATTCGATTTGGTTTATAAGTGTCCCCTGCTTCCGGAACGAATTATGTTCTGCAAAGTTCCACTGTAGAACATTTTATTAACATTTATTTATAGTATTTATGCTGCTTAACATCCAATTCATTGAGTTCAGAAATTTGCAACCTTGTATTGGGGTCATTCGCACAGTGTTCTCCCAGTGTCAAGTGATCAACATTATCCCAAGTTTTTTTAATCAACCTGATATAAAGGATGTTCCAACACCTGTAACGTTGCCAAATTAAAGTTATCATAACATTTTGAAAATAGAAAAGCTCCTTCTGGCTAGGTATTATTCAGGTGGTATTTTTTCTTTGATAACATGAGTGTAATCTGGCTGTATGGAGATCTCACACACTTCCTTCATATTCACTTTTTTCAAACACTTTTAGATGGGGCTTTAGTAAAGGGGTGCATTTGGGGAGAGTCTATATAATGAGAAACCTCAAACAAGTCTCACACACACACACACCAGTGTTCCAGGCCATACTGCAGGATTCCTCAGGCCAGGTTTGTGTAAAATACGATATAAAACATAAACTATTATACAGATCTTTATGTGTGTGTTAATAATCTAAATAAAGAGCGATGAGTTTGTTAGTCTGTGGATGTTTTAGTTTGTTGTTAAAAT
Organism: Clarias macrocephalus; assembly: GCA_011419295.1. Taxonomy (NCBI): domain Eukaryota; kingdom Metazoa; phylum Chordata; class Actinopteri; order Siluriformes; family Clariidae; genus Clarias; species Clarias macrocephalus. Next base: position 11,895 of record JAAGKR010008365.1, read on the forward strand.
CCATAAGGAGCTCGAGTCAGTTATTACGGGAAAGACTTCGTATAAATTACATGCAACATGGGGATCAATAACGCCTTCCCTCGGGATACACACACACACACACACTATTCAATGTCTGGTGTAAGGTCACTGCCCATCTCATCAGTCTGAGGCGAGCTCAGTGGAGAGGAAGAAACAGATCGAGAGACAGAATGTGTGTGTGTGTGTGTGTGTGTGTTTGTGACAGAGAGAGAGAGAGGAAAGGAAGGTGGAGATGTTTGCATTAGATCAATTTTGTGACTGCACTCTTTTATCTCTCACTCCTCTGTATTATGTGTGTGAATATTTGAAGCAGTGAATAGAGTTTATAAAAGTTCACACACGTACACACACTCTACACACATCACACCGAGAATTCAGTGTCTTCAGTTTAATCTGTTACAATCTATAGATATATTAAACAATAATAATAATCATTATCACAATCATCATCTGTTAAATTCACATGAAATCAGAGGTGGAAAGTAACAAATTATATTTACTCATGTTACTGTAACTGAGTAGTTTTTTTGTGTACTTTAGTTTTTAAAATCTGTCATTTTACTTTTACTTAAGTATGTTTTGTTTGAAATATTGTACTTCGCAACATTTTAAATGTAGTTTTGTTTGGTTGGTTGTTTGGCTCTTTGTATATATTTGTAGATAATTTCACTGTATGTTTGTGCACTCACCAGTAGTAGGGGCGCGGCTGCCATTTATTTTGCGAAGAGGGAATTTATTCACTGTTTTTGGTTTAGGGAGTCGGGGAAGGTACCTGGATTTTTGCAGGTAATCTAGCTACTAAAATACAGATACCCTTTTGTTCATTATTTTGGCCGGGGTCCACCCTGAAGCTGATCCTTGTGGTGTGCAAACCTCATTATTTCATCAGTTAATGACTGCGTATAGTTCTTTCTGCCATATACCACCATTTCCATACAGTTTATAACTGAACCCTGAACCAGTCTTTTGCTGTACGGCCCAACCCTAGACTGGGACGTAACGCCATATTTAAGTGACCACTTTGATCTTCAAGCACAAGAAAGGCAACAGCTTTATTATGCAAAGGTGTTCCTTAAGTTAAACACAACTAGTTTGAGATTTATATCCGCTTGTCTTTTTTGAACTACTCTAGAATCCTGTGTGTCTGTGTGTGTGTCAGGTGCGGGCGAGTGCCATTGCTCAGGATGCGGATCAGAACTATGACTACGCCTCCAACAGCGTGATCCTGCACCTAGACGTGGGGGATGAAGTGTGTGTGCAGCTGGACGGAGGAAAAGTTCACGGAGGAAACACCAACAAATACAGCACCTTCAGCGGGTTTCTCATCTACCCTGATTAACACACACACACACACACACACACACACACACACACACACAGGGACAGTCCTGATATGCAAGAGTTACTGCATGTTTGAAGGATCACACACACCCACACACACACTGTACATACTAATCTTTATAACCGAATGTATTTTATGGCATGATTATAATGATGTATTATATTACACTTATTTACAGATGTCCTCTTTATATGTCCACCATATTTATCTTTATATTTATAACTCTAAAGTACAGATAAACACTCATGCGTGTCTGTGTGTGTGTGGTGTTTTAGTGTAAAAGTAAATCTAAGCAGTGTGTGTGTGTGTGTGTGTTCACATTAGTTTGTGATTACAGAACAGCTCTGGACCAATCCCAACAGATATGCAAATGAGCAGATGTTAATGTTAAACAATTAATTATTAAGTGTGTATAAATATTACACGATTACTTTAACTTACTATACATTATGTGTTGGTTGATTGGTGCGTGTGAGAGAGAAAGAGAGAGTGTGTGTGTGTGAGAGAGAGAGAGAGAGAGAGAGAGAAATTGTGTGTATGTGATTTGTGTACCACTATAATAATGTGTGAGTTGTGTTTTTACAGTGTTAAGTGAGGACTGAATGTTGTCTGTGTTTATTGCGTGTATTAAAGTGTGTAAACTAAAACTAAACTTATGATGTGAATTTGTTTCTTTTCACACACACAGACACCGACACACATCAGCACACGATCCAGAACACAAATATTATACAGGTTATTTATTGCTATTTATTATACTTGACTACAACTTATTAACATAAAGATAAAAAACTAAGCAGGGTGATGAAATTATATTGTGTGTGAGAAAGCGGTGTAGAAGAGTTTCTTTGTAAAAATGAATAAAATGAAATGTGTGTCTGTGTATCCCGACAACTAACTTACCTAACACATCCCCAAACATCAGAAACACTTGAGTGTTGAGTCCAGACCATAAAAAAAAACACATAAAATGTATCATTTAAATTTAACAGAACCTAACCATTTCATTTATATTTTGAATTTTCACTTTCACAACTTTATAAACTTCACTTCACTTCATCAGTTTATTTTACAAAAAATTTATACACACTTTCAATTCAATTCAATTTTATTTGTACAGAGTTTTTAACAATTTTCATCATCGCAAAGCGGCTTTACACAATCAAAAGAATTATTTAAGTATGTATGAAAGGTGAATGTGTATGAATCAAAAAATGGTCAGATAGTCCCTAATGAATGAGCCGAGGGCGACAGTGGCAAGAAAAACTCCCTGAGATGGCAGTAGGAAGAAACTTTGAGAGGAACCGGACTCAACAGGGACCCCATCCTCATCTGGGTGAAACAGAAAGCAGGAATTGATCTGCACTCATACTGTGTGTTAGGTGGCAGTTCAGTATAATAGTTGTTAATAGATGTTAATTGATGTTAATATAGAGTCCAGGTAGTTATTGGAGGCGCAGGTAGTCTTGTAGGAAATTCCAGTCCTGAACTATCGAGCGACTGTAGCCAAGTCCGAAAGAAAAGGCCATCAACATCATGCGAGGCCAGAACCGTCTTCATAGTAGAGTGAAACAGTCCCCAGACATCGGACGCATCCCAAAGAGACACACGGGACATCCATGTGATCTTCAACCAGAAGCGGGACACCAGGATGAGTCTGGCAGGTTCAGAGGGCAGAGGGAGTCTGGATCACTGGCAGCTCAGGAAAGACATGTGTAGCTTAACAGAGAGAGGGAAAGAGAGAGAGAGAGGGAGAGAGAACAGAAGAGGGGAGAGCAGAAAAGGAGAGATACCAGTTATGTCTGGTCACAGTCACGTAATGTATAAGGCGAATGTATATTTAGTGTAAAGTGCAAGCAGGGACTCCGGCAGGACTAACTATAACAGCATAACTAAACTTAGCTGCATGCGGTCGTATGACTAGAACTTCTGTCTTATGAGGATTAAGCAGAAGGAAGTTAGTTAGCATTCAGTCTCTTATATAATTTACACATTTCTCAACTTTAGCAAGCTGGTTTCTCTCATCTGGTTTTGCTGAGACGTATAACAGTGTGTCGTCAGCATAACAGTGAAAATTAATATCATGCTTACGGATTTTGGTGCCCAAAGGAAGCATGTAAAGGGGAAAAAGCAGTGGGCCTAAAACTGAACCCTGTGGGACACCAAACTCCACTAATGAACATGCAGAATAATCACCATTTAAATCTACATACTGATAAGGATCAGTCAAATAGGATCTGAGCCAGGAGAGGGCTGTTCCCTTAATTCCTACTACATTTTCTAATCTGTAAAGGAGAATGCTATGATCAATTGTGTCAAAATGAAACTTCAATATGAAAAATATATCCCTCTTTTATAAAGGCCACATGACAGCATAAATGATGGAGCGACTGCTGAGATCTTTAGAAGAAACATAATACTACACACTGCTGTCATAATACACTCACACACTCACCTATACTGCTTTATCCTGTGTACAGGCTCACGGGGGCGAAGCCTATCCCAAGATACGTAGGGCACAAGCTGTTCACTCAGTAGTGGGTATGTTCCCAAATCCTTTAAATTAGCCGTTATTAAACCGCTAATCAAGAAACCTGACCTTGACCCTTGACATTGTCGCAAAGCAGCTTTACACAATAAAAAGAAGTAAGTCTGTATGCAATGTGTATGAATCAAAATGATAAGATTGTCCCTGATGAGCAAGCCGAGGGCGACGGTGGCAAGGAAAAACTCCCTGGGATGGTAATAGGAAGAAACCTTGAGAGGAACCAGACTCAACAGGGAACCCATCCTCATCTGGGTGATAACGGATAGCAGGGATTGATCAACTTAATAATGTGTACTGGAAGTTCAGTGTAACAGGAGATGTGTTAAAATTAAAAGGAGTCCAGTTTGACCCTTGACAAAATTGACTTGACTTGACTTGACATACTACCATGTGACGAATCTTACTTGTGTTACTGGACCTCAGTGCAGCTTTTGAACCATTGATCATAGTATTCTCCTTCACAGATTAGAAAAGGTAGTAGGAATTAAGGGTGCTTTCACACCTGCCTTATTTAGTACGGTTGAATTGCACTAGAGTTCGTTTTCCATCTTGGTGCGGTTCGTTTGGGCAGGCGTGAATGCAGCAATGGCACTCTAGTTCGGACCAAAATTGGACCAAACAAACAAAGAGGTGGTCTCGGTACGCTTTCAAACAAACACTGGAGCGGTTTGTTTGTGGTGAGAACACGTTCCGAACTTGAACAGTCCCAACTGCAAAACGTACTGCACATTTTTGGACTAATCCAGCTGCCGTAGTCAGCTGCGTTGTGCATTGTGGGATGAGGACTAGTATTAGTAAACAATTTTAAACAGCGTGAGAAAGGGCATAATATTACCTGATGGATCGTTGGTGATATTTCCGGAAGATGACCATGTCACAGTTTCGCAAAATTAATGCACGCCTCCTCCTGAAGTGACTTGCGATGCGCCTTCGCTGTTTGTAGTGCATTAAAACATTGTTTTCCAGCCGCATCCACGCTTCATTCTCAAATTGTATGCTTTGTCTGTATTGATGTATATAAAAAATATAGCACACAACGACCAAGGTTATAATTACGCTGCAAAGTCGTCTCTCCATACTAAAGAGCGGCATGTTGTCTGCCGGCTTTTCCTCCTGTCTTTGTTTACTTCCGGGAGTTCCTTTGCTAATTTCCTGCACGTCAATTCTGACCAATCGAAAAGCAGATTAGGAAATACGTTCAATGACACATGTGGCCAACGAGTGATGTGGATGTTATCACGTGACTACATTTTCGTTCGATTCAACTGGTTCGGACCAGAGCAATCAGTATGGTGTGAAAAGGAACCAAAACGGCAGAAAAACGCTACAATGCATCTGTTGTTGCACTTGGTCCGGACCAAATGAACAGAACCACAGGTGTGAAAGCACCCTAAGGGACCTGCCCTCTTGTGGCTCAGATCCTATTTGACTGATCGTTATCAGTTTGTAGATTTAGATGGTGACCATTCCTCATGTTCTCAAGTGGAGTTTGGTGTTCCACAGGGTTCAGTTTTAGGCCCACTGCTTTTTTCCCTTTACATGCTTCCTCTGGGCAACATAATTCATAAACATGGTATTAGTTTTCATTGTTATGCTGATGACACACAATTATATGTCTCTGCAAAACCAGCTGAGCAAAACCAGTTTGCTAAAATTGAGCAGTGTGTGCAGGACATAAGAGATTGGATGTTAATTAATTTTCTTCTGCTTAATCCTGATAAGACAGAAGTTCTGGTCATAGGACCACAAGTAGCTAGAAGTAGGCTTTCTGATCACACTGTAACTTTAGATGGCCTTTCTGTTCCATCAAGTGCAACAGTAAAAGACCTTGGTGTGATTATAGATTCCAGCCTTCCGTTTGAAGCACATGTAGATAATATTACCAGGATAGCTTTCTTTCACCTTAGAAATATTGCCAAGATAAGAAACATATTGTCACTAAATGATGCAGAAAAACTAGCTCATGCTTTTATCACCTCTAGGTTGGACTATTGTAACGACTTACTGTCTGGTTGTTCAACTAGGTGTATAAACCTGCTTCAGTTAGTACAGAATGCAGCAGCGAGGGTCCTCACTAGAACCAGAAGATACGAGCACATCACCCCTATCTTATCTACACTGCATTGGCTCCCTGTGAAATTTCGCCTCGATTTTAAGATACTACTTCTGACATTTAAAGCATTAAATGGTCTCGCGCCACAGTATTTGAGTGAACTGCTAGTGTCTTACGATCCGCCACGCCTACTTCAATCAAAGAATGCAGGCTGCCTGTGTCATGGGTCTAGCTGGTGGTTCTGGCTAGACCGGCTGATGGTGTTGCCGTGGGCATATATTGTAGGCATGAACGCAGAGGGGTGTGCAAACCGAAATTGTCTTTATTAACAAAACTCAAAACAGACACAAACCAACAAAGGAACCAAAACAACAAACAGAAACTAAAACTAGGGCTCAGGAAAAACACAACAGGAAAGGATCTGAACACAGGGAACCAGGAGCTGAACACAAGGGACTGAGAACTGACATAAGGAACAGAGGACTAACAGGGGACTGAGGATGAGGAAACATGGAGCTGGAGCTAACTAAAGATACATAGGGGAACTAGAGACAAGACTGGACAGGACATGGCGGGAACTAGAGATGGGGACAGGACTGGAGACTAGATACAGGACTAGGGATACAGACTAGAGACAGGACTGATAGACAGGACTAGGGGCACAGAACTAGAGACAGGACTGGTTAGTTGGGTTAGTAGCTACACGGAATATGGAGACACTGGATGCTGACCTAACCGGTATCTAATGGAGTTAGTACTGACCTAAAAAGGAAACAGGACACAAAGAAAGGCACACATGAGGCTATTCCAACCTAGCGGCTAACCTACTAGTGACCAGAACCACCAGCAGTCAATCCTACTAGTGGCTAACCCTACTAGCCATCAAGGCCTACTAGCAGCTAACCCTGCTAATGGCTAAGCCCTCATGTGGCTACACATACAAGGGAAGACACAGAACAGTACTTACACAGGAGGAGACACAGCCTAACTAAACACTGAACAAGGCAGCTCCATGAATCCATCAGAACAAGGAACATACAGAAAACAAAACTAGAGCCCTCTGAAAACAAAGGTAACAAAACATAAACCAAATATAAATTTAAAGAAACAAAAAGGAATGCCCACATGACGGTATAAGATATACAAAAACAAAAACTACAACATTCAACAACACAACAAACAAACATTCAACAATGCTCAACCCAGTTTCTCAGAACAAACTGCTATTTATAGAAACTTTAATGAGTCACCTCAGTTCAGATGATCACCTGACTGAGGTGCCTTCTGGGAAACTGAGTCGACCAACAAAAACTACAGACAGACAGACATGAACAGTGACCTCTAGTGGAGGTTCCTAACAGCCTGTCAGTACCACGTATTATTAAAACTACAGACACAGTCTCAGCGTTTAAGTCTAGACTAAAAACCTATTTATTTAGCCAAGCATTTTTGTAAATAGATTAGTCTTAGGTAAAGGAGCAGATCTGGGGGACTCATGGACGTAGAGTACTGCCATCTCTCCTTATCTTTTGTTCTCTCCTCTTCTGCTCTCTCCTCTCTCTCTCTCTCTCCCACTCTCCTTTTCCCTCTCTCTGTCTCTCTGTCAAGCTATACATGTCGCTCCTAAGTTGCCAGTGATCCAGACCCCTCTGCCTTCTGGACCTGTCTAACCCGTCCTGGAGTCCTGCTTCTGGTTGGAGATCTCGTCGCATGGATGCCCCGTTTGGTCTGCCTGGATTCGTGTGGTGGCTGGGGATGGTTTCCACGAAGACTGTCCTGTCCTCGATTGATGCTGACAACTGTTCTCTGGGGACCTGTGA
>JAAGKR010008365.1:19698-31652 GCA_011419295.1 Clarias macrocephalus
ATATACAAAAACAAAAACTACAACATTCAACAACACAACAAACAAACATTCAACAATGCTCAACCCAGTTTCTCAGAACAAACTGCTATTTATAGAAAATTTAATGAGCCACCTCAGTTCAGATGAGCACTCATCACCTGACTGAGGTGCCTTCTGGGAAACTGAGTCGACCAACAAAAACTACAGACAGACAGACATGAACAGTGACCTCTAGTGGAGGTTCCTAACAGCCTGTCAGTACCACGTATTATTAAAACTACAGACACAGTCTCAGTGTTTAAGTCTAGACTAAAAACCTATTTATTTAGCCAAGCATTTTTGTAAATAGATTAGCCTTAGGTAAAGGAGCAGATCTGGGGGACTCATGGACGTAGAGTATTCTGGTGAACTGGTATGTTTAGATGCTGTCTTCCCCACTTTCACTGATCACTCAGGTTTGTTGACGGTGAGGTGATTGGTTGCTTTACATCTCAGGGAGCCCTCATGTCTGTGTTTCCTTCTGGCTCTCCCTTTTAGTTCTGCTGTTATAGTTATTCCTGCCGGAGTCCCTGCTTGCACTTTGCACTAAATATACATTCACCTTATACATGTTGACTGTGACCATACCTAACTGCCATCTCTCCTTATCTTTTGTTCTCTCCTCTTCTGCTCTCTCCTCTCTCTCTCTCCCACTCTCCTTTTCCCTCTCTCTGTCTCTCTGTCAAGCTATACATGTCGCTCCTAAGTTGCCAGTGATCCAGACCCCTCTGCCTTCTGGACCCGTCTAACCCGTCCTGGAGTCCTGCTTCTGGTTGGAGATCTCGTCGCATGGATGACCCATTTGGTCTGCCTGGATTCGTGTGGTGGCTGGGGATGGTTTCCACGAAGACTGTCCTGTCCTCGATTGATGCTGACAACTGTTCTCTGGGGACCTGTGACTTCAGTTGTTCGATAACTCAAGACTGGTATTTCCTACAGTCTACCTGAGCCTCCAGGAACAAACTGGACTTCTTTTAATTTTAGTCTTACACATTATTATGCTAATCAATCCCTGCTATCTGTTATCACCCAGATGAGGATGAGTCTGGTTGAGTCTGGTTCCTCTCAAGGTTTCTTCCTATTACCATCTCAGGGAGTTTTTCCTTGCCACAGTCGCCCTCGGCTTGCTCATCAGGGACAATCTTATCATTTTGATTCATACACATTCACATTGCATACAAACGTACTTCTTTTGATTGTGTAAAGCTGCTTTGTGACAATGTCAATTGTTAAAAGCGCTATATAAATAAAATTGACTTGACTTGACTTAAATCTACATACTGATAACGATCAGTCAAATAGGATCTGAGCCAGGAGAGGGCTGTTCCTTTAATTCCTACTACATTTTTTGCCCCCTGGACCTGTCTGACTCATCCCGTTTTTTTGCTTCTGGTTGGAGATCTCGTCACATGGATGCCCCCTGTGGTCTGTCTGGGATGCGTGTGATGACTGAGGACGGTTCCACTTTACCATGAAGACGGTCCTGTCCTCGGCTGATGCAGACAGACAGCTGTTCTCTGAGGACTCGTGACTGCAGTCGCTCAATAGTTCGGGACTGGAGTTTCCTACAGTCTACCTGAGCCTCCAATAACGAACTGGGCTTCATATGAATGTGTTACTTTACTGTAACACTGTTCCCTGAAAAAGCAGGAACGAGATGCTGCGTGAAAATGCTATGGGAACGTCTCTTTGTTCAACCGATTGTGAAGCATGTGTGTACCAAACACTCCAAATTCTGGCTTATGTAACCTCAGTCAGGTGACGTCATCTGATGAGGTGCACCTGCACGTTATAAATAGGACTAAACCGGAAACATCCTCATGTAATTTTTTGTCTGAAAGGACATCCAGTCATGCCTGCAGTGCAGCATTGGAGCGCAGCATGTCGTTCCCTTTTCAGGGAACAGGGTTACAGCGAAGTAACCCAAGACGTTCCCTTTCAAAAGCTACAGTCAATGCTGCATGAAAACGCTATGGGAACGAGAATACCAACGCCTCCACACTGCAACTGTCTGGACCCCCAGGGTTGTGTAGTGAGTGCGGACAATCACCAAAGAGGTCTCAGACATAATTCTGGATGTTGACTCTAGGACCCACGAGCCTGGAGTAGCATGGATCTCCAAACTATAAAAGGGGACACCTCTTGCTATAGCAATTGATGAGGCAAGCCCCCTGGTCGAATGGGCCCTAATTCCTAGAGGCGAAGCGTGACCACGCTTTGTAGGCAAGGGCAATAGCATCTCTCACCCAATGTGACAGCGTTTGTCTAGTGACTAGCCCGGTTGCCACTGGCTAGTGCTGTGGACGTAAATCTGAAGAGCACATACTGGGCATAGTAAGTGAAGTCTTGCCTGCTCCAGAGCTGTAAAAGGCTTAGAGAACAACTGGGTGCATGGTCGAGAATGGAACTTTCGGAAGATAGTTCGGCTGAGGATGCAGAATAGATTTGACTAGCCAAGAGGCAAAGTCTAGGCATGATGGGGAGACTGACAAAGCCTGCAAATCCCTAATTCTCTACAGAGAAGTAATGGCCATAAGAAAAAACATCTTCAGGGTCAGAAGCCTGACAGGCGCTGACTCTAGTGGTTTGAAAGGGGTATCAATCAGACCTTCGAGCACAATTGTTACGTCCCAAGAAGGGACCGTTGCTCTAGTGGGCGGCCTCAACCGCTCCACGAATAAAGCTGGCAACTAAAGGGTGCTTTCCCACAGAAACCCCATCAGTCAGAACATAACAAGCTGAAATAGTGGCTAAGTACGTTCTGAGAGTCCTAGGGCATAAGCCCAAGGACAACTTTTCTTGAATCTTTTAATTGGTCCCCCTCAGGGGCCAGATGTGAACGTTCCAGAGCTCGGGCCAGGGATGAAATATTGTCCCCTGCGCCTGAGGCAGAAGATCCCTCCTCAATGGAATCACCCACAGTGAGCCGTCGAGGAGAGATACAGATCTGGCCATTAAGAACGCACGTTTTGAAAAAAAGAAACTCGCGAGCTGCCGCGGCAGCACACGGGAAGCTGTGAAAAAAATTATGTCCATTACCTGTAGGGGGAAGTCGCGTTTCAATCTGAAGTATTGTGGCGCTACTTAAGCCGAAAATGTATTATCTCTCTTATGCACCCATTGACAGCAAGCGACAGAGCTCATAAAAAAGACGAAGTACAACATAGAATACAAAAATGTATGATGAGTTAGCCTAAAATAATATTGTTTTATTGTGTATATGCGCTTTAAATATACACTAAACAGTAAACATTGCCTTTTGTAAAGTGAAAGTGAGTTGCGTGTGCGCGTTTTTTGATCAAAAGGCTGATGAAATCATAGGTTGTGTATAGAGTGATTAAAAACAATACAATACAGGTTATGGTAAAGAAATCTTCAGACTCTTCCATTGCAGGGATTTTAAAAAATTAGCTTTTGATTCTTTTGATTGTGTAAAGCTGCTTTGAGGCGGATGGCGAAATGTGGCAATCTCTACGAGGGGGTACCGGCTCGCCACACTCTCTTTCTGTGCTTCACGCCTTGTGGGGACCAGACCTGGTCCCCTGGGTGGCTGACGATCTCGACTCTTGAGCACGGCAGGGAAGAAACCTCACAAAGGCTTGTTTGTATAGTTTCGCCTCCCGAAATATAGTGGCGACGGTATTAACAGCGTCACTAAACAGGCCGGAAGGCGAGATAGGGGCATCAAGGAGGAAAGTGCGATCCTTATCCTTGATGCCGATAGCACGGGCCGACTGTTTGGTTGCGCAGAGAGACAGATGTGTGGCTCAGTGTAGCTCTAAAAACACCCTCTCATCGATAGCCCTGTCAGTGCTTAAGTCCTTCAGCAGGTCAGCCTGGTAAGCCTGCAAAACCGCCATGGTGTGCAGGGCAGCACCAGCCTTACCCGCTGCCTGAAAAGCTTTCCCCACCAATGAAGATGTTAGTCTACACGGCTTGGTGCAAAGTGTGGGCTTTTTCAGGGAGTATGACGTCCCAGGAGAGAGATAGCCCGCAAGGGTTGCTTCAATCTGGGGCATCATCATATAACACAGCACCTTCGCATCAACAAAATTCGAATAAATCGATGTTGATGGCACAAAAACACATGATGAATAGTGCTTATTCCATGAACGAGTTAACTCGTCATGGAGGTCGCCAAAAAAGGGGAGGGAGCGTCGTTGAGGCCAACAGAAACCTGTTGTCTAATTTTGAGCGCTTGGGGGACTCTTGCTTCTGCGGCCAGTCGAGGTGTAAACGTTTGACCACATGTGTTACTACCTCTAGTAATTCCTCATACGCTCGCTCATCACTAGAGGAGCGCTCTGAGGTGGCAATATCCATGTCTGCCGAAGCAAGAGAGGAAGTCTCTTCTGGCACTTCAAAAGAAGCGTCGGAGCGAGCTTGAGAAGTGGACGCTAAAGCTTACTGATCCGGCGAGAGCGCAAGAGGAAAGGAAGATTCTGTCTCATGCACTACCGCCATATCCTATTTATAACCTGCAGGTGCTCCTCAACAGATGATGTCACCTGACCGCGGTTATATAAGCCAAAGTTTCACATGCTTCACAACCGGTAGAACAAAGAGACATTCCCATAGCGTTTTCACGCAGCATCGAGTGTAGCTTTTGAAAGGGAACTTGAACACATCTCCTGTTATACTGAACTTCCAGCTTCCTAACACACAGTATGAGGTCAGATCAATCCCTGCTATCCGTTATCACCCAGATGAGGATGGGTTCCCTGTTGAGTCTGGTTCCTCTCAAGGTTTCTTCCTATTGCCATCTCAGGGAGTTTTTCCCTCAGCACCGTCGCTCTCGGCTCGTTCATCGGGGACGATCTGATCATTCTTATTCACACACATTCACATTTCATACACACTTCCATAATTCTTTTGATTGTGTAAAGCTGCTTTGCAACAATGACACCTGTTAAAATAATACAAATAATTGAATTGAATATAAATATGTATGAAAAAGTGAAAATGTAAAATAGTTCCTTTCCTTAAATTGTCACAATAAAGTGTGAGTAAAAACTCAAAACTCTCTCACTCACACGCACACATACACACACACACACACACACACACACACACACACACACACACAGACACACACACACACACAGACTTCTACAAAATCAAACATAGACATTTACAACTTGAAGAGGACATTAAAATAATTAAAAATAGCTACACTGTTTATTGTAATTTAATTGCTTAGCCTTTAACTGTGATAACAAGGACTCTATTTAAAGTTAGAGAATTAACTCACCTTAACATTTAGTTTTTACTGATACGAGTTTTTATTTATTCCTTAATTTATTTAGCCACTTATAAGTTACTTGTCTAAATATTCAGCATTTTTTAAAACGATTACATGCTATAGTAACTGAGAGGGTTCAAATTTATTTCAAGAATATAAACAGACATATTCTTAAACATAAATATGTTTTTTCAAGAAATTATGAATAATTGTAGTAAATAAATATTTTTTTATATTAAGTGAAACAACTATAATTGTAGCTCTGGTAAAAATCTGAGCTTTCAGCAACAACTACATGTGAAAGTAAGGTTTAATACGATAAAACACACCAATCCATGCTTAAAATCATACATGATATAAACCTACAGTGGTAATTCTAAATAAATTATTATAAAATAAACAGACAGACTTGCTTATTTTGATAGAACTATTGTATTTAACCTCATAAAGCGGACATTAAGCGAAAAAAGATTGGTGCCAATACTTTGTGCAGTCTTAAACTGGTAATTATTAACCCGCATGAAACTGATTAAACATTATTTTTTAAATATATAAATATCGGATTTCTCAGGGTGAACCCTGGTTTGGAGTTTTTGAGTAAACCTGATATTCAGTGTGGCGTCGCCCTCTAGCGGGGATACGCTGTAAATACTAGAGAGACGCTGTGCTTTTTTTTATATATATATTATTATTAGTTCACAGTATTTCTTCTTATATCAGATAATCATCGTAAAAACGACTGTAAATCATTCTAAACCAGAATCTTATGTCGGCCTGGAGTGACTTTGTGCATCTAAAATATATTAATATAGTGTAAAAATCATCCCGAGCCACGCATATAAACGTTTGGCGTATCTTTCGTGCGCGTGCTCGATACAAATGTGTGTATAATTATGTTAGCACAGAGATGGGGGGATGGGATTCCGGGCTCAGGGGTGCTGCTCGTGCCGCCATGTTGGCTCAAACACCGCGCAGAGACTCGGACTTCGGGCTCCACGCTTGAGCCGAAATGGACGCCGTTTCTCCGGCGAGCTGAAGGCGATGCCGCGGCTGTGCAGCAGAGGGCGCTCCGCCTCACACGTCTGGCTGGAGACAAAGATGGCGGTGCGGAAGAAAGACGGCGGGCCGAATGTGAAGTATTTCGAAGCCTCAGACACCGTGTCCCAGTTCGACAATGTGCGCGTCTGGCTGGGCAAGAATTACAAAAAGGTACCGAGCAGTGTGTGTGTGTGTGTGTGTGTGTGAGAGAGAGAAAGGAGGGTCGAGGTGGTGTGTGTGTGTGTGTGTGTGAGAGGTGATGAAGGGGTGATGAGGAGAGACACGGAGGCAGAAATCCAGCTGTTTAAATCCTCCAACCCGCAATCAGACAATAGGAGCTGCAGCAGTGGCCTGAGGCGCGCGCAGTCTGATCTCAGGGTTAAACACTCAACATCACACACACACACACACACACACACACACACACCTCTGATCGCATCTGATCAACGGCTTTCTTTATTCAGGGGGGGGGGGGGGGGGGTAAAGCGGTTTAGTGCGCGTTTACACATCCAGATGTGCGGCCAGTTTGTTTCATGTTATAGCGCGTTCGGGTTTTTTTTTTTTTTTTTTTACAAATCAGTGAAATCATTTTGTGTCCAGTTAAGTCTGCCCCTCCCCTTTCACCATCACCACCTTCATCATCATCATCATCATCACCACCATCATTACTTTCATTACCTTCATCATCACCTTCATCATCATCAGTCTAACCTGGTATAACCATCCTGTCACAGCTCAACAAATTCTATACAATTCACACTAGTTCCTTCACTGTTAATTGATATTTCATGATAAACCTGGTTATGGGTGTGTGTGTACATCTATTATTCAAATGACCAGCGTTTTAAACCCATTACAGGTTAATTAGCTTATAATAACTAATAATAACTAATAACAGTGACCTCACCGTTGGCCGCGTCACCTTCTCATCACCAAGACGTCTCGATGAGCCGAAAATTTTTTTAACGAATGCTTTTCCAGATGTGTGTTTAGGACTTGGTCTGATCGCTCCTCAGTCTTCCTGACGCCGTGTGTTGGAGTATATTTGTCCTGAGGTCACATGACACTTTAGTTACACGCCTCCTGATGGAAACTGAACCGTAACTAATTCAGGGGTTTCACGAGTACTTTCACACTCATGACCTGTGAGGTGTTAATACTTTTGCACAGTATATTGATTTCCACCATTCTAGTATTATGGGATGTTTTGTGTAGAGTCATGGTGTAAAACCCCAGTTTTCAGTTCCAGTGAAGCGCTGCGCCCTGTATAAGGTTCAGGGGGTGATTACTTATTCATCTTACCGAACAGACATCACGAACGCTCGAAGTTCACAAACAAGTAGAAAATGACCCAAGTGAAAGTGTAGATCATCTGTAACACTTACTTACTGAAATTAAAGATAGCTTCCAAGAGTTTGTAAATAAATCAGTACATACATACATGTGTTTTTACTAATCACATTAAGAAGATTAATTGGAAAGTTTTTTTTCTGCTTTGATGATTGTAGTTTTTCCAACTTTAATGTCATTTTATTCAAATACGAGAAAAGACCAGACCTCTGAGATTTGTAATGAGAGCTTTCAAGATCTAAATGAAATGGTAAAGAGTAAAAACTACACTTTTCATGGCAATTTAAGTCTCAGAGTAAAAGTCAAAAGTTTCACTATAAGATGTAATAAACACCATTTTCAGACTTGCACTCATTTTGGCAAATTCTTCTTCTCAAGCCCAAGAAGTTGTCTATAACAAATCTTAATTTGAAAACTGCTACGTCTCTCTCGTAGGAGTGTTGAACTTTTTGAAGGTTTTTGGCAAAATGTAACAGTCAACAGCCACAATACACACCAAAATGCAACATATCTATAAAGAGCCAATCACACCACTGTCTTTTATCACATGATGGAGTTTTGGAGAACACTTAAGCCACGAGTAGATTTACACTCTATTATGCTGCAGTTCCCCCGCAGTCATGGACGTTTGTAGTAAAGCTCTGCCGCCTACTACTGAAGTGAAACTGAAACCTGTAGGGAACGAGGCTGATGATGCTGTAAACTGAACGTGATATAGTTTTAATGTTTCTCATGATTCTTCAAAAGTCTGTAATTAAACATGTTTTGTGTGTAAAAGAACAATTGTTTCTCCTTCCAGTTTGCTGTAGTCACTCACTACAACAACACAAAGCATGCGTTGGTTACATTCTATGTTAAAACTCAAATAACAACTAATAAATGAATATATACTGATATTTATAAACACTTCAAATAGTCTAAATAACAAACTGCATACGTACGCTGACACAAACACAACTGCAAGTCGATTTCTCCCCTGTGACAAAACTGTCCGAGGTGGCGTTATAGCGTTTTGCGAAATCACACATAATAATTCTGATTGTGCTTTTTATCACTCTAACAGGAAACATGCACAAAATATTCTCCATCAGTTTGCAATACTTGTTTATCTCATGAGTGGAGAAGGATTTATCTGGTTTTGTAGTAAACGCCTTCAGTACATAAGTAAAGTCCTGATCAACAGAACATGAACATACTCACCTCTCACCTGGAGCTCAGGGAATTCACGGGACAGTCAGCAGAACAAACGTCTCCCTCTGAGTGGGAGGAGCATCCTCTGTCTCCCCTGTCCAACACAGCGACACTAGCCAATCATAGGCGTGTATGAGATCGCGTAGGTAGAAGAGGACAGATAGCGTTTTCCTGTCCATGAGTTCCACTGCGCGGTGTATAAGCAACAGTTTGAAAAGGCTTCAGTGTCTCATGGTGAGGATCGTAACTAAACTGAAGGCCTGGCTCTTCCACTAGGGAGCAAAATAGATCAGTGAACTCGGTGCCTGACAAAATGCCCTATTGATGTAATTCCTCTCTTATTATTGTTATTGTAATCAAATAAAGAACTTAAAATCTCCCAATCCTGTGTGTGTGTCCAGTATATCCAGGCAGAGCCTCCCACCAATAAATCTCTCTCCAGTTTGGTGGTTCAGCTGCTGCAGTTTCAGGAGGAAGTGTTTGGTCGGCATGTCAGCAACCCTCCTCTCACCAAACTACCGGTATACACACATACAGACACACACACACACACACACATACACATACAGCAGTCCTCACTGTACCTGTGTGTTATCAGATAAAGAGTTTCCTGGACTTTAAAGCTGGAGGAGCTCTGTGTCACATCCTCGCTGCTGCTTACAAGTTCAAGAGCGACCAAGGCTGGTGAGAGTTCCTCATGTGTTCCTTACGTGTTCCTCACACAGTTCACATACCGTTCTCAGAGCTGGTTATGTGGTTATTTAAGTGTTTTAACAATCTGTGTGTGTGTGTGTGTGTTTCAGGAGGAGATTTGATTTCCAAAACCCCTCCAGAATGGATCGGAATGTTGAGATGTTTATGACAATAGAGAAGTCTCTGGTCCAGGTGAGATGACGAGGTTTATTATTATAGACATGACCAGAATGGTTACTATGGCAACCGCACCAAAATTACAGCAGCACACGAGACGCGTTTAGTCACTAAAACATCTGATTTCTTTGTGTGTGTGTGTGTGTGTGTGTGTGTGTGTGTGTGTGTGTGTGTGTGTGTGTGTGTGCGTGTGTAGAACAATTGTCTGACTCGGCCTGTGATTTACCTGAGCTCAGAGATTGAACCCAAACTTCTGGGAAAACTGAAGGACATCATTAAACGACACCAGGTGCCTCCACAACCGTGTGTGTGTTAATACTGTAAGTTTGTGATTTAGTGTTGTAACTGTGTGTGTGTGTGTGTGTGTGTGTGTGTGTGTGTGTGTGTGTGTGTGTGTGTGTTTCAGGGCTCAGTAACGGATGATAAACAGGCCAGTTCTCATGTAGTGGTTCCAATCCCCACCAGTCTGGAGGAAGGTGAGACAGTCACACATCACTCACACAACCATAAACACTCATCAACCTCTCACTTTTTAATAACCTGACGTGTGTGTGTGTGTGTGTGTGTGTGTGTGTGTGTGTGTGTGTAGAGGAGTGGGTCCGTCCCGTGATGAAGCGAGATAAGCAGATGCTGCTGCACTGGGGTTACTGGCCCGACAGGTAGGACTGCTGATTACACACTGTGTTTGTCGAGTCCTGCCCTTTGATTGGTCAGAAGGTGTTGGTCTGACATTAGTTCAGGTTTATATTAATGCGCCCCCTCTCTGATGTGTTATCGTCTCCATAGTAAGTAAGTATACAGTATACATAGTAAGTGTGTGTACAGCAGACAGTCCGGTAACCGTGTGTACAGTGTGTATGTAACGTTAGTGTACGGAGATGTCAGTGTTAGCGCTGTGTAAAGGTCAGGGGTGAAGCTGTGAGGCCTGAGTGTGTGAGAATACACTGTGTGACTGTGTGTGTGTGTGTGTGTGTGTGTGTGTGTGTGTGTGTGTGTGTGTGTGTGTGTTTTATTGTACAGTTATGATACGTGGATCTCAGCCAGTGAGGTGGAGGCTGTAGTGGAGGATCCGCCCAGCGCAGAGAAACCCAGAAAGGTACTGGCTCTCTGAAACACCTGTCTCACTCTCTCGCCATCTCACTCTCTCACCATCTCACTCTCTGAAACACATATCTCACTCTCTCACCATCTCACTCTCTGAAACACCTGTCTCACTCTCTCACCATCTCACTCTCTGAAAAACCTGTCTCACTCCATCACCATCTCACTCTCTGAAACACATATCTCACTCTCTCACCATCTCACTCTCTGAAACACCTGTCTCACTCTCTCACCATCTCACTCTCTGAAAAACCTGTCTCACTCCATCACCATCTCACTCTCTGAAACACATATCTCACTCTCTCACCATCTCACTCTCTGAAACACCTGTCTCACTCTCTCACCATCTCACTCTCTGAAAAACCTGTCTCACTCCATCACCATCTCACTCTCTGAAACACATATCTCACTCTCTCACCATCTCACTCTCTGAAACACCTGTCTCACTCTCTCACCATCTCACTCTCTGAAAAACCTGTCTCACTCCATCACCATCTCACTCTCTGAAACACATATCTCACTCTCTCACCATCTCACTCTCTGAAACACCTGTCTCACTCTCTCACCATCTCACTCTCTGAAAAACCTGTCTCACTCCATCACCATCTCACTCTCTGAAACACATATCTCACTCTCTCACCATCTCACTCTCTGAAACACCTGTCTCACTCTCTCACCATCTCACTCTCTGAAAAACCTGTCTCACTCCATCACCATCTCACTCTCTGAAACACATATCTCACTCTCTCACCATCTCACTCTCTGAAACACCTGTCTCACTCTCTCACCATCTCACTCTCTGAAAAACCTGTCTCACTCCATCACCATCTCACTCTCTGAAACACATATCTCACTCTCTCACCATCTCACTCTCTGAAACACCTGTCTCACTCTCTCACCATCTCACTCTCTGAAAAACCTGTCTCACTCCATCACCATCTCACTCTCTGAAACACATATCTCACTCTCTCACCATCTCACTCTCTGAAACACCTGTCTCACTCTCTCACCATCTCACTCTCTGAAAAACCTGTCTCACTCCATCACCATCTCACTCTCTGAAACACATATCTCACTCTCTCACCATCTCACTCTCTGAAACACCTGTCTCACTCTCTCACCATCTCACTCTCTGAAAAACCTG
>JAAGKR010008366.1:0-31650 GCA_011419295.1 Clarias macrocephalus
CTAAGTAAAGAAAAACGAGTGGCATCATTACTTTAAGAAATGAAGGTCAGTCAGTCCGAAAAATTGGGAAAACTTTGAAAGTGTCCCCAAGTGCAGTCACAAAAACCATCAAGCGCTACAAAGAAACTGGCTCACATGCGGACCGGCCCAGGAAAGGAAGACCGAGAGTCGCCTCTGCTGCGGAGGATAAGTTCATCCGAGTCACCAGCCTCAGAAATCGCAGGTTAACAGCAGCTCAGATCAGAGAGCAGGTCAATGCCACACAGAGTTCTAGCAGCAGACACGTCTCTAGAACAACTGTTAAGAGGAGACTGTGTGAATCAGGCCTTCATGGTAGAACATCTGCTAGGGAACCACTGCTAAGGACAGGCAACAAGCAGAAGAGACGCGTTTGGGCTAAAGAACACAATAAAGAACACAATAAAGAAAACTCTTTGAATGAGAAGGTGTGTCCAAACTTTTGGTCTGTACTGTAAGTGTTTCATTGTTTCATACATTTTCATTGGGTCACTGATTAAAAAAAGGGGTTTATGGAAGTTTTCAAGGAACAATCCTAATATAAAAAAAAAGATCCTCTTATATATTTTTATTTATCTATTTAAATAAAGTGCCTAGAATGTGTCGAAGATCGTGAAGATCACACATGAATCCATGCGGAAGGTTCTAGAATGTTTTGGAGTTTTTCCCGCTGATTTATTTATTTCTTAATTTATACATCCTAGAATGTCTTGAAGATGACACATGAATCTATGAGGACGGCTCCATAATCTTTTAGTGTTGTTTCCATTTTCTTTCTTTCTTCTTCTTTCTCAGTTTCTCAGTTGCTAGGAAGGTTCTAGAATATGTTGGATATGACGTTTTGAAGAGGCTTCCTTGATTTATTTCCTTAAAAAAAGGTTCTGAAGGTTTTAGGAAGGTTCCAGAATGTTTTGGAAAAAGGTTGTAGAATGTCTTTGAAGATGACTCTTGAAGTTGTGATTGTCTGAAGAAACAATCAGTCTATGTGTAATATTCCAGTATGTTTTGGTTCTAGAATACCTTGAATATGACACATGAATGTACTGTATGAGGAAGCTTGAAGAACCTTTTGTTAAAAATGTTGCAGAAATTTTTGAGAGCTGCTGAATCCCTGTTGAAGGTTCTAAAATCTAAAATGCAAAACTTTGTGGCATTAAACACAGACTGACAAACTACAATGTCATTCTCCATGAATGTTCCTAGAAATGTACAGGTTGAACCACTGATAAGATTCTGAATAACCACTTGGTGTAAAAACAAAAGTCATGTTTTGACATGCCTTCCTTCTTTTCCAAAGAGATTTATTCACTTCCTTACAGGGTTCTACCTTAACCCATTTGTTGTACACACTTAGGAGATAATGACAACGTAAAGAACCAGATTAGGGAATTGAATATTAATAGATAAATGTAGTAATAGACAGTCATGCTTAGTCATGTTTTATTTATCTGCTGACATCTGCCACTTGACGTGTTGGTGGTGGGAATATGGGGGAAATTACGTGTTATTCCAACTGGTTTGTCAAGTCGAATCACTTTCAAATCACAAAATGTGCATTAAACCTCCTCTGGTGAAAAACAGTCCCAACTCTAATAGTACTTTACAGTGTGGAAAATATGGTGCAATGTATCTAATAAACCACTGCGTCAGTGGAAGTTTTAAGACTTGATTCTTCCAAGAAGTGATTTAGATCAAAATCCCTTTTTAAAAAGCAGAATCCATCTGAAACACACACCTTTGTGGGATATTCATTCTCATATTGGGTCACAAATCAAAACTGATTCATTTACATTCATAGAAACATTTTGAGTAAATCAAGAAAAGCTTTGCTTTTATCCTTTGGCTCATTTCAAAGTCTTACAGCTTTGTACATTTATTCTGTTATTCACATATACACATATATCGTATACATATATTCAGATTTCAGAAGACTCGATCCGTTCGATCCAGGGAAGACCCGAGGGCTCGGCTGGAGCCCTGCCCGCACCGGCTCCACCCCCGCCTCCGCGGAGCTGCTGCAGTTCTCTTTCCAGGCTCTCGTTTTTATGAAACATTTCCAGGTAGCTGGCCTGCAGCTCTCTCTGATAGCGAAGCACCTTCTCCTTCTCCAGCTGCCACGTGCTACGCTCTGCGTCGAAGGCCGAAGCCTGGGCTTCGCTCTGACGCCGCTCCAGTAGCAATTCAGCGCGGAGACGCTCCTCTGTGGTGCCGTTCGTGCCGCTGTCCTCGGCCGGAGTCTGGTGGGTGGACAGGTTCTGCAATGACTTCCCCTGCAAAAAGTGAGATCTGAGATTCAGAGAGGGGAAACCGCCATTTCATGTCCTCTATATCGTCATCATGGTATCCTGAGCGTCAGCATCATTACAAACCGCTCTTACCAGGGAACATTTCTGACGCGTGGCCTGCAGGGCCAGTTGCAGCATTTCAACTTGACCGTCTTTGGTGCAGAGCTCTTGGCGCGTCTCACGCAGCTGCGTCTTCAGCAGGAAGATCTCGCTGAGCTTCTGGGTCACCTCGGCCTGGGAGTCTTTGAGCTGCTGCTTCAGCAGGGAGATCTCCCCTGCCTTCTGACACACCTTTACACACACAAGCAGGTTCATTAGAGATGGGGAGGGGGGAAAAAATCTATTCGGTAATGTGTCGCGATTCTTTTTTGCAGCAATTCGTGTATTGCCAAAATGTATTTATTCACTACCCCTCAAAAGTTTGGGATCACTTAGCAATGTTACTGTTTTCCAAGGAAACATACACAAAATTAGTCGGAATAGCAAAAGAACAAGACATGCTGATGTTGTCAGAGTTAGAAATAATAATTTTGATATAAATCATGAATGTGTTCTTCAAACTTTGCCACCATCAAAAAAAAAAAAAGACCTTTTGCAGCAATTACAGCCTGGCAGACCACAGGCATTCTAGCTGTCCAAGATACAGTAGTCTGAGGAGATTTCACCCCATGCTTCCTGGAGCATCTCCCACAAGATAGATTGGCTGGATGGAGTCTTCCTCTGTACCATACGGTCAAGCTACTCCCACAACAGCTCAATAGAGTTCTGATTCGGAGACTGTGCTGTGATTCTGAGACTTTAATCGTTTGCGAAATGGATAAATTCTTCATGGGCTGCATGAAAATGTGCTTTTCTTTGGAAAACAAAGGAATTTGCAAGTGATCGCAAACTTTTGAGTGGTAGTGTTATAAAAAAAATATTGCCATTCCTCTATAATCCTGCAGGTGGTGCACTCTAAACTACTTAGACAATGGTAGGAGTGAATTATTTGCCAAATTTGTGTAGAATTATAACAAAATCTAAATTAAATAATATTGAATTGGGATAATTATAAAATCAAATCGAATCAGCACCTAGGTATCGTGATAATATCGTATCGGGTGGTCATTGGTGATTCCCCTCCCTAACATTCGTCCTGTTTACTGCAATCCGGAAGCTGTTGACACCTACACTTGGGTAGGTCTCAATTGACATGTCTCATTGACACCTACACTTAGGTAAGTGTAACGTAAATGTAGCTTTAAGGAAGGCTGCCCTTACAAAGCCCTTGCTTGGGCAAAATAATATCTAGTTCAGAAAAAAATTAGATTTTAGCAAAACGAATAGTTTTATTTATACAATAGTTGTATTTTCTGGTGTTCAGATTTCAGCATGTACCTCCCATTGGCTCTCCTCAAGCTGTGGTTGAAGCTCGTGGCTTTGCCCGGCTCCTCCCTGTTTTTGCAAACTCTGGTATTTGCGCTGCAATGTGTTCAGTTCGTCTTGTACTCTACTGCACTCGTGCTGAGCCTTGTAGAGCTGCAGCTGCAGGGCACGCTGGGAGCGCTGGGACTGCTGGGATACCTGACGCAGCTTAGTGGTGTAGAGCTGCTTCAGCTCAGATACTTCCTTCTTCCAAAGCCGCTGCTTCCCCTCAAACACCTACGCATACGAGAGACCATACGAGGGATTCAAATCAATCAATCAAGTTCACGAGTCTTTACACAGTGGTACACTGCTACAATATTCAGTGACATTTAATTTCTCTATATTATGATATTTCACATGAATGTTACTGTACAGGACCTCCAGAAAGTGCGTGCTAACCTGTGCAATCGCGTCCTCGCTCTCATCCAGGTTCCTCCTCATCTGCCACAGTTCATGCTCTTTCTCCTGTAGTCGCTCCTCCAGGTCCTTTACCACGTCCTCCAAAGAGTGCGAGAGCTCGTACGACTCGGCAGCCATACTAAGGCCACCGGAGCCAACTGTGCCTGCGGAGGGGCGCTCGAGGGAACCGATGTGCTCAATATGACCCATGGAGGCGCTGATGTTCCCCAGTTGGGGGCGGAACGGAGGGCGGTATGGCGGCAGGCTGCTCATAGAGTTATGGCCTGAATCCGAGGCTGTCTCCTCTTCATGGGGCACTGCCAGGACGCCTTTGTTGGCGCTGGTACCCACTTGTGAAGGTGAAGAGGACGAGGAGGACGTGGATAGAGATTTGGATGTCATCTTGGAGTAGAACGTGTGCTTGTTATTCACCAGGTCCTCGGATTTAGATGGGAAAAGGTTCTGCACGGAGCTAAAGCTCTTCGGCGTCACTGGCTTAAAGGCGGATGACCTTAAACGAGACTTTGGAGAAAATAAAGCCATTAATGTTATATTAATGTTAATATTATTTATTAGTAATTATGTCAAGAGATCACATCCTGAAATTGTGCCAAATGACATGACGGACATTATAGCTTATCTTCTTCATGAACAGTATATTTCTTTTTATTGCATACTGCACGCTTGATAAATCTGCGACAGTCTTCGACTGCAGGCTAAATTTAATCAAACTCATGCCAGACTGGCTGCACAGACCTTACATGATTTACAAGAGTTTGATTAAGGATGTGGTAGCTGCTGTAGCAGCTATAAACAGGACTCTCCTCAGAACCATTTCCATGCTTTTATGCAGTTAGACTGGACGTTTCATTTACAACCTCTGAAAGCGACTATAACGAAAGTGCCAGTTTTGTCATCTCACCACTTAAAGAAGCATTCTTTACTGACTGAGAAGGTGGATGAAATTGGGAGTGTACGTGACTGGAAACACAATTCCTGTGCATACTCCTAAGGCTACACTGTATGTCTTTATTACAATCTAATAATTTTTAAAGTCATAAAAGCTTTGCAGTACAAACATTACCATTAAATGGTAGAGCTAGCATCATTCAATTCAATTTGTATAGCGCTTTTATCAATTGTGATTGTCGCAAAGCAGCTTTATACAATCATAAGAATTATGGAAGTATGCATCATGTAAAGACTCTAAAGAAGACAAGACCATTAATTAAAACATCTATTTATCCCTTTCATACCTTGTCAAACTTGCCCCCTGTTGGGAGCGAGTTCTTCCCCAGGTCCACCTCTTTGCCGTTTTTTTGATAAACCTTGGCGTAGAGGTTCTCCTCCTCTCTGGAATGCTCCCTCTTGATGGAGGAGTTGCTGCAGACGATGTGCTTGCCCGCTTTCTGCTCTTTCTTGGTGATGTTCAGGTAGTTCAGCAACTCTCTCTGGCTGAAGTGCTTTCTGTTCTGCCCGTTGTTCTGGCGCTGCGGGACCTGAGGAACGGCTTTGTTGCCTCTGGGCGCTGACACGTCGTGCTTCTCGATCAGACTGCCCACGCTACCCATGACACAGTCAGAAGATGCCAGAGAGGATACTGGGTAAATAGCACTGAGGCTCTTGCTGAGATCTTGGGTCAACGGCAGCGCCTGGACTGTTGCCATTGGTTATAGGATCAGGTGGCTCCAACAGTGGGAGGTCTGAAATCAAAAAGTGTAAAGGGTTATGAGGAACTGGTTCTTCTTGGATGTGTGGTGGAATGTTTTAAACCAAATTCACTCTTTATTTAGTAAGACAAGAAGATGAGCACGACCCCAACTAAGTGCATACTAACCGCAAAAATGGAAATCATGCATTTAAAATCAGCACTTATTTGGAAGGTTAATGATCTCAGTCTTTTACATCAAAGGTACCTCAAGTCTGTATGCTCGTTCCCAGAGGTTCATTACAAACTAAAAAAATTAAAAGATCAAATGAATCGTTTAGATGACTGAACAGATTTAAGCACAGCAATCGTAGGATTAATATTATCAAAAAAGCACAAACTATGATTACGGCACAAAATTATATTGTATCAGTTTGCACTTTATCCCACAATTTATTTCTTGGAAATGCCTTTCTGTGTTATACAGTAACACGTCCTTGGGTGCGAGCAAGGTGCTACACAAATAAAAGTAATTATTAGGTAATCGAAAACCTGGGCAGCACGTAGGTGGATTTGATCTACCACATCTGTGTAGGCAGTAAAGACCTCTGAAATCAAGCGCGCTGCAGTGGCACCCACATAACGAGAGAGAAACAAAACGGCAAGGCCACGTGTACGTGCACATGTCATAGCTTGCACTCCTGGATTACATGCAACTATACATCAAAATCCCACCCAGACAGCAGAAGGAAAGTGGCCCGATTGGCACGGCGCTAAAATGTTTGAACCCGAGAGCAAACACGTCTCCCACACATTCGTGATGAGAGAGATTTTATGGCTGGAAGCTATCTAAGCCCACCCACTGTCTTACCTCTTGTCCCTTTTATTCTTTATTTCGAGTTGTTCATTGAAATTCCTGCCATGGAGAGGATGGCATTTTCATGCTATGTTTTACTTTGAGCTTTTAACTCGCGTGGGCTGGGTGAATGCTATCATCATCATCATCATCACATAACAAACCTCTGTCATCTATCATTAAGTCACCGTCCTGCGCTCTGAATTGGACAAGAAATAAAACACTTTAATGGTAGTAAGAAGATAGATCATTTGAATGCAGTTATTCGCTATTACAACATAAACAGTCCAGAGATAAAAAAAATCAAGAAACAACTTTTTTTTTTATAATCCTGTGTAATCCTACTAATAAATGTTTTCATTAAGGGATTATATTAAACAAAAAATACACTTATTTATATGTTGAGGCTTTCTGTAAGGTGACGTTTAATTAACATTCAACACACAGTAGAAGACATTCATAAACAGTAAATGTAAACATAAATAGACGTACTGTAAATCATAGTGTATTGTTCCTGATAAAATTAATAAGTGAAATCTTTGACAGGTTGTTTTTGGCATAATAGAAGAATAGATGATGTAATGAAATTATAAACATAAGTGACTCAGCATTGCACCGACCCGCATCACCATCCTGTAGTTTATTATTTCTTCAATAAACAGCGGAAACTTGTTGTGTTTATTGTATTTAATGTTTATCTATGCCATAAGCTACAGTAAGCACCCACTTAAATCCAGAACCGGAAACAGAAACAAACCCTGAAACGAGGCCCTGCCCGTGTGTGATTCAGAGATGAGGACAGCCTCAATTTGTGTACCTACCACTCGGATGTAGTCCGAGTTTCTCTTTCATTCACAATCAGGAAACTTTTCATAATTACTGATGGGAACTCAGAGAAGGACAGATGTTGTATCCTCATACTGCTGTATATCCCAATGAGTTCAAACCCTACATTCCCTTTCTACCCTTCTCTCACTTTCTCTGTCACACCCACTCAGTTTCCCCGAGCACCTCATTAAGGCCGTGTATTGATTTCACTTTGATCGCTCTCTTCTCCTCTGCTCTATAAATATAGTCTAATGTCTCTGCAAGGCCATAAAAGCAATATATACAGTATATATACATACATAAATAAGGGGTTTGTTCCTGTAGGAGCTCATTCGAGCTCAGCATTTACTCATTTCCCTTTAGTATTTAATCAGTTTCCTTTAGCATCTAATCATTTCCCTTTAGCAGCTAAAAGCTAAAAGCTCAGTCTAATCATTTAACCAATCATCTCAGCTTATCATACAATCATTTCTTATAGGTGTCCAATCATTTCAGTTTAGCATCCAATCTTTTCCTCTTAACGTCCATACATTTCAGCTCAGTGTCCAATTGTTTCAGGACAATATCCAATCGTTTCCCTTTAGCCTCCAATCATTTCCATTAAGCATCCAATCATTTCCCCTAAGTGTCCAATCATTCCCCTTAAGTATCTAATCATTATAGTTTAACATTCTATAATTTTCCTTTAACGTTCAATCATTTCAGCTTAGTGCCTCATCATTCAGTTTAGCGTCCAATCATTCAGTTTAGTGTCCAATCATTTCAGCTCGGCGCTTTTGCTTATGCTAGCATCAGTTTCATGCTGGATACTTCCACTTCTAACTGAGTAAGGGTTTGACTCGGTATCTATCCCTCCACTTAAGTATTATTCCTCAATCCTTTTTCCACCCCTGCAAATGTGTTCATAAATAATATAATGCCCTCGTTTGAGCAGGTCTGTAAGACTCATTTTGAGACACCGCTTAGCTGATTCCGCTGAACATGACCTGAATCTGTTCCAACCCTAAAACCTTTTCAGCCTGGATATCTCCCCTCGGACAGCTGGGTGGCATCCTCGCCAGCTGCTGTGGGGGTTCTTACATTAACACTATTTAAAACAAGCGCTTACTGTTAGAGCTTCATCGTCATCAACTGAGCAGGTTTTTGGACCTGCAGTGAGTCAGCAGAAATTAATGAAGGCTTTTCCTTTGAGTTTGGGATGTGTGTGTTTAGGATATTAAAGCATCCTGAAGTCTGAAAGAAAGTGTCTCTGACTGACACCGAATTAATTAATTCAGAAAAGTTTTAGACTGAGGTGGTGTAATGATCCTGAATTGGTATGTACGATTCGCTAGCTAATGTAAGCGAGGTAATTTCTTTTAGCTTTTAGCTATGTCACAAAGGTAAGGTGTTTAGAGGATGTCGGATAGGAAACTTTTTTCTACCTAATCACACATAGGTAACGAGGTTTCTCTAGCTGATGTCACTAAGTACCATTCTCTAGCTAATCTCAGCTGAGTTCCGCACTTTAGCTATTGATGTATGTAACTTTCACTAGCTAATGAGCTAATGCTAGATACTGAGGTTGAGAATCACCAGGGGTCACCCAATACGATATTATCACAATACCTACTGTAGGTTCTGATACAATCTGTATGGCAATTATTACAATGTAAATTTTTAGTATTTTTATAATTATTATTTGAAATAAACTTAGCAAATAATTCACTTATACCACTCAGCATGCACTTCATGAATAATTTTTAGATTTTTAGAGAAACTAAAATTTTACCACCTCAGTGGTAACATGCAAATGATGCAAACATATGGAAATAATATATATATTTTTTTAATTTTGGAGTCAGTTTGCTGATGTACAAACTGCCACAACAAATAAGCACGAAACATAACTGAATAAATTTTTTCCTTGTCTCTATGAGAGAGGTAGGGTTATCTAACAACTTAATTCAATTCAATGCCACTCAATTTTATTTATAGTATATAGCGCTTTTACTGTACCAATGTACGGTGATGCAAAGTTGCTTTATATATTAAAAACAAATTATGGATATAAATTAGAAAAAAAATTAAGGAAAAAAATATTTTCAATTAGAATGATCAGATTGTCCCTGATGAGCAAGCCGAGGGCGACTGTGGCAAGGACTCAGTGAAATGGCAATAGGAAGAAGCTTTGAGAGGAACCAGACTCAACAGGGAACTCCTCCCTGGAGACTCCTCATTTGGCCTATATCGGATAGTATGACCACAAATCAGTCCTTCGTATACACTAGCTGTATACAGACAAAAGTTTTTGGCTAAACCTGTTACCAGGTGTTTGAATCAGGTCCCTTATCTTAATGCTTCTGCATAAGACATCATGGACAGTGCTATGCTTCCAACTTTGTGGAAAAAGTTTGGGGAAGGACCTTTTCTATTCCAACATGACTGTGCCCCAGTGCACAAAGCAAGGGCTATAAAGACATGGTTTGATCAGATCAGTGTGGAAGAACTTGAGTGGTCCGAACACAGAGCCCTGTCCTCAACCCAATTGAGCACATGTGGGATGAAGCGGAATGGAGATTGCCAGCCAGGTCTTCTCGTCCAACATCAGTGCCTGACCTCATAAATGCTCTACAGAATGAATGGGCACGAATTCCCACATAAACACAACCAAAATCTTGTGGACAGCCTTCCAAGAAGAGTGGAAGCTCTTAGAGCTGCAAAAAGGGACCAACTCCATATTGAAGTCTATGTATTTGGATACAATGTCATTGCAGGTTTGGCCAAATACTTTTGTCCATAACTAGTGTATTTGTGCAATACGGTTGAAAGTTCGATATACCGTAACAGGAAAGGTGTTTAAATTGATATAAAGTTCACTTTTACTGATGGAATAGCTCCTAAACACAAGGAATCACAAGGAATCACAGAAAAACTGTGTGCATCAGCCGAGACCATCTTCATGGTCAAGAAGTGGAAGCATCCTCAGTCAGCACACATCATCATCATTACCACATGGGGCCATCCTCAGCAGTAAGCCAGAGGCGACAAGAACCCCAACTAGAAGCTAGAAGCGGAGGTCGAGAAGGGGTCGGGATCACTGGTATCATTCCCTGGTTAATGTTTTAAGTAATGTCTAAAACTGTTTGTTTACTGCAGCCTTACATACCCATCAAACCAGTGTCACACGGCCAACAATATGGTAGTAACGAGTGAGAACCAGTACATTGTGCAACCATGTTGCCATTATTTTAATTCAGATAAGAATTGTTGATTATTTTATTTTGTATTTCCATGACCAGGGCCAATGCAATGATCATGTGCCGCATGAGAGGTGCTACTCTTTTTACAAACAGCTCCGGGGACAGCACGGCCAGGTTGAGAAAGACACCTTAATAATTTTATTCCTGAGAGGACTCTAGGCAACGACTCTGTGTGAAACTGTGCACTTCATCATGGACGTGGATGATTATTCAGGTCTGTACTTGCAGTGCGGAGAAAGTGTTGACATGTAAGAGGACGTGGCTGTACGGCGACAGTAGAGCGTGTCTAGCTGAAGAGATACAGTGACGAGACGGCGTCAGTATTGATAGACATGACTGATATAAGGTGACTCAGGTTTGGCTCGATGTTCATGAGAGCGAGGATGAGTAAGCAGTGTGTGTGATGGAGGGAGAGTGCGTCTTTACTGGGTAGGTTACTGTCAACTTCTGATATGTAAAGACACTTCTGATTGGGATAAAGTGTTTTTTTAAAAAGCAAAAAACAAATACCTTCAAGTAAAGTATGAATATAAAAAATATATTTGGCTATATTCGTAAATCCAAGTAATCATTCGTAAGTACGCTAGGAAATATTAACATTTCACCATGTGAAAACATTTCCCAGGACACCACCCACATCTAAGCAGGTAACTTCAAGTACAAAATAAAAGTCTAATACAGACAGTGTTCAAGTCAAACTGGGACTTGATGACGTTTCTTTGAACAAAGCCGTAAAACCAATTGACATTTACAGAAGACTTCAAGCACAGTACGGCGATGAGACTCTTAGATGCAGTAAAACATCTAAATGGTGCAAACGTTTTGAAGAAGCCCATACTTCCGTGAATGATGATCCCAGCTGAGGGGGTTCGGAGCACACTGCAGTCGTTCCCTGAACATCCAGCAAGTGGAACACACGATCCTTGAAACTCGACAGGATACAGTAACTCGTCACGAACACCACTTTAACATCACAGTCCTGACCACACTCCAAGCCATTTCCACATGTTCGGGATATTAAAGGAGTTCCTGGGAGGCCAGGGTTTCGGGCGTGAAGTAGGCGTTCTGATCATGGCTCCGGCGTACTTTGAAAACGTTCTACCATAACGGTATCCAAGCACTAGTGAACCACTTGGATAAATGCATGGATTATATAGAGAAAACGGGAGTTTTTACGCTCATAACTGTGTTCCGTTATACTGAACAATCAAAAGTCCCTGTTTAATCAGAACCTTCAGAAATTAGAACTTGTTAAAATGTGTTATTCCGTGGCGCCAAGTTAAAGCAACATCTGCATTTACAGTTTTATCAAACCTTTTGTAAAACTACAATGAAGCCATGTGTTGCCAGAATGCTTTTTGAACTTATCAACCTGAAAATCTAAATGTTGTTTGATGTTGGTTTTTGTTTTGTCTCAAACACTGAGGAGGTGGAATCAGGACCGGTCAGGTTAAATTCCCGTGGACTGAATCTCTTGGGAAGTGTACATGTCTCAGTCTGTGGCTGGAGCTAAGAGATCTGAGAAAGGAGGAGAGACTTTTAAAGAGCTGCCACAAATCTTTCATGACTTTAAAAAATGCTGCATCTAGTTGTAAATGCTGCAGACTCTAAAGAGCTGCCAGTGGCTGTGCTTTGATTTATAACCCAGACGAGCTTCGTTACCCCATCCCCACCCCCATTGTGTACCTGCTTTGAGGAAAAGACTTAATTAGAGACAGGGCTACGTACCAAAGAAAGCTTAAAGCGCACCTGAGCAAACCGTGATGTCTGTCCACAGGTCATTATAGACTTTAATGCTGTGGGACCTGCTGTGGGACCTGCAATTGTCCCATTTTGTGCACATCATGTATTTATAAAGAAACTGGTTTATATATAAACTGTATAGGAACTAATCCTTCTTAGTTATTTAGTTAGTTGATTAGTTAGTTAGTTAACTAATTATGTAATAATAGATCACCTTTGGCAGTTTTTGCAAAATCAGCTTTGAACCCAGCTCCTTAAACAGCTTTTAGGTACATGTTAGATAAATTAACTTAGAAACTTAAATGTTTTATTTTTTCATTAAATTAAAAGAAAAATTGGGTGGAATTTGGTTTTTGAATCATGAGATTTTTCATCAACAAATTTTGTCTCAATATCCGACTACATTATCTTAATATTCTCAAAAACACTTCCTACATGGGAAGCACCATAACCCCCCCCCCAAAAAATTCCAGACATCTTGGTCCAAATGTCCTGCATGAGAAGTACCTGAAGTTAAGTGGTGCATGAAGCCAATCAAATTCCAAACATGCTTCCAAAGAACGAGTTAAAACCTGCCGCCGCAAGGTCGCTTTACAGTCCACTGGTGTCGGATTCTTCTAAAAATATCACCATTTTCATTTCCTGGTGTGGTTTTACATGATGAGGTTTCCTTTCTGAAATCCATGACTTCCCTTGAAATCTGGCTTCAAGCTTAGTGAAACATTCGCCGATTGATACGTTCAGTCGAAATGACCCAGAACAAACGATGCATGACAGAGCTTGCAAATGGCAAGTCACTCAGCTCCTAGATTCATCCAGGGCTAATTTGTTGACTCTCAGCAAGACAAAGAAAGGAAAAGGCCACAGGTATTGATGGGCTGTAGTATGTTTGACAGGGCAAACGATGTGGAGTGGGGTTGCCGACGCTGCAAAGAAAAGACTTTCCAGAGCCAATGAGGCATCAGATGATTGATTGATATCAAACTGAAAACATGCTGAAGGTATGGATCAGTTTTTCAGGACAAACCTATCTGTAGCTTCAGGGTGCGCCAGTGGGTCATGCCTTTTGGGCAGTTTACTCACCATGGTACTGTAAATAAAATATTTAAGTTTATAATGACTAGATAATGACCACTGTCCATTGGCTTCAGGACAAATGCTTCATTCCCAACTGAACAAAAAAAACCAAAGGAGTCTTGATACTCTGATTTTTTTGTCCATTTGGTCTCACATTCTTCATAGAAGCTTTAGCTATATTTAACCTAACGAGGCTTAATATTTACAATATTTTTTTTTTACAGGAATCACAGTCTCACCTTCATTCATCTAGTGGTGGGTCAAAAGGGAGGCTTCTTCAGTCAGGAATGGAGAAATGATATACCGGTGATTTATAGATTTAGGATAATATCACAAGTTTTGGTTATTTATCTCGTATCATACTTCAGAGTGACACATCAGAAAAGCTTTCGCAAAAGCTTAATCAGAACAATGCTACATGAATCTAGAAAATGAAACACAAATACGCACAAATAGTGCACAAATTAATTAGTGCAACATCATAAGATAGTAAAGGACCTAAAATTTTCGTTCCATACTAGAACATTTAATGGTTTTTGTTACCCCTTTTTTTACGAAAAAAAAAATTATATGTATTTTGTTCCGTAACCCTTTATTTAGTTATTATATTTTAAATTTGAAAATGTTTGCATGATGCAGCTGATTCTAAGAATTAATCTTTCCTTTAAAAAAAGTATATATTTAAATATATATATATATATTTTATCTACCAAACATTTTGCCCTGAGAATCACAACAAGCCCAAAAAGTGACTGAAGTTATGTTAAATATGTTAGAGTATTCTAGTAATAGTTACATGTGATCTGGAGGTGAGCCTTAAACTGACTGCCCATATGTGAGAGTCGTATATCTGGAAGAGTTACGGTTTAACTCTGTGTTCTACCCTCATACGGTGTCTTAACAAACCTTACATGTCTGGTCGAGTTCCATTGTGTTGCCGTGTGTGTTTTTACCCCTAGAATTAACACAAGGTCATGATGGCGATAATCAGGAGGAGTAGTTTTCCCGGTATTTTTTTTCTGTATGCGACAACCAGACAACATCCTGGCATCCTGTCCGCCCGAGAGCTTCTTAATTAAAAAACATGACATATCTTAAGCTTGTAAGTATCTAAGACGTTATGACATACATGTGTATTTGACTTGACCTTTAAGGGTCTTCAGAATGAAGTTGAACTGTCACGTTTCTAAATAATCTCATAGTACAGCGTATCAGCACAGATCTCATTTTCACATAACAACCACCCACATTTCACACCACTCATGAACCTCTGCAGTCCAACTAGGGAATGTGGAATCCAATGGAGACCATTTATTCCCATTTGTACAATTGGTAATGGCAATTAGCCTAATTTGCATGTCTTTGGGAGCAAATAAGAGAACTCAGAAGGAACCCACCAAGCACTGGGTGAACATGCACACTCCATGCAAACAGACCCCACATGGGAATCGAACCCAGGCCCTGGAGGTGCAAGGCCACAGTACTAACCACTAAGCCACCATGCCGCCAAGTGCCCACAAATGTTACTAAAATTAGCTGAACAGAATGCTGGTACTGCAATTGTAGATTCGAAACAGCCAAGATAACGACACCATGTCTGCTGATTGTGTATGAGATAACCTTTAAGAAAGAGGGCTGACTATCATAAAAGACGCACTGATGCAAAGGCTGATATCTTCTGCTATTGGGACACTTCGGCTGAGGTTACCCTGCATAGACTAAGGTATACAGTATTCCCTGTAGACGCAGCTCAATGATGAAATGACTGAAAGTCCAAGGAAGCAGACTGTGGCTTGGTGTTTAACCTTGTTTCTTAAACTTAAAGGACCTGAAAAAGTATCGAATCTCCACATTGGTGATCTAAACAGTTCCTTAATGAAATGCACAGCCACTTTTCTAATTAACATTAGCTGAGAAATCTGCCCAGGAGCAGCGTTTCACGTGTTTCATTACTCAAATGCAGGCCGAAGCGCAGGAGCACTTATCCCTCCTTTTACATCGTCTCACACTTCAGCAAAGTGAAGCTCTGGCAGCTACATGGTCCATCCATCACTGTCCAAATGAAGTCTGATGAAATGGATTGTGTTTTCAAGTACGTCTTCCAGACAGCCGAGTGTAAACTGCATGCCTACTATATCATGTTTAAACAGAAAACTGATTCAAGGCATATATGAGAAAAGCACACATACACACGCACTCGGCGTCTGTTAATGACTATATCATTGCTGTTCAAATATCTCTGCTGTTAAGATAACTGCAGAGGTGATAATAAATGGTATACTGACCTGCCAGGTGTTATGATAACTGATCCCAGGCGGATAACTAATTATTATTCAGGTATTCATCATAAAACAGTGCAACACATTATTCAGTAAAACTGATAAGGACAGTGTGCTGTAACAAGCGCATGCATGTGAGTCTGGATGTGTGGATGGCTCCTGGGAGTTTTAGTGGTTAAGGCTTTGAAACTTCATCACACAATCAATCATTCTGGACTTGGTCCTGTCAGTAAAAAGACTTTCAAGCTATTGTCTTGAATAGAGTCTTCAAACCACGCTTTCATGCTTCTCTATAAGGCCTGGGTCGTGCTTGCTTTGCACACTAGATATGTGTACGTACATCTGAGATGGTTGATGTGTTTAACTTGCATTTATTTAATGCATTGATTGTTCACTTTACAAAAAAAATATTGTGCAGTATGAACTTAAAAATGTGAACAATAAAAGTGGCAGCACATTCGAGTTTCACTACGCTCAGTCAAGCAAACTCCCAACCAACCAGGCAGCAATATTAAAGTCATACAGCTTCAGTCAAGTAAACTCCCAATCAGTATTAGGTCTCCAAACTTAACCAATTAGGTCATGAAATGAGCAGTCAAGCAACCTCCCAACCAGTCGAACCTCAGCATGTTCAATAAAGTAAACTCCCAACCAACCAGGCTGCAATATTAACGTCATGCAGTCTCTTAACCAATGTATGTTTAGTCAAGCAACCTCCCAGCCTATCAGGTATTAAAATACTCAGTAAAGCAAACCCCCAACCAATTAGGTATACGTATATTGAGTCAAGCAACCTCCCAACCAATCAGGTGTTAAGATGAGGCGACAAGCAACCTCCCAACCAATCAGGTTTTAAGATGAGGCGACAAGAAACCTCACAACTAATCAGATCTCAGCATGTTCAATCAAGCAAACTCCCAACCAACCAGGCTAAAATACTAAACTCATACAGTCTCTTAACCAATAAAGTCCTACTATGTTCAGTTAACTCTTCAACCATTCGGGTCTCATTATGTCAAATCAAGTAAAATCTTGAACAAATTATGTCTCAGGATGTTTAATCAAACAAATTTGAACATATCAGGACATAAGCAGACAACCAAACTCAGATCTTAGTATTATCACCCAAGTAAACTCCCAACCAATCAGATCTCAGTAGGCTCACTCAAATAAATGCACAAACAAACAGATCTCAGTATGATCACTCAAGCAAAATCCCAACCAATCAGATCTCAGTATGGTCGCCCAAGTAAACTCCCAACCAATCAGATCTCAGTATGATCACTCAAGTAAACTACCAAACAATCAGATGTTAGTATGGTCGCCCAAGTAAACTCCCAACCAATCAGATCTCAGTATGGTCAACCAAGCAAAATTCCAACCAATCAAATATCAGTATGGTCACCAGAGTAAACTCCCAACCAATCAGATCTCAGTATGGTGACTGAAGCAAACTCCCAACCAATCAGATCTCAGTATGGTCACTCAAGCAAAATCCCAAACAATCAGATCTCAGTATGGTCACTCAAGTTAACATACCAACCAATCAGATCTCAGTATGGTCACTCAAGTTAACATACCAACCAATCAGATCTCAGTATGGTCGCCCAAGTAAACTCCCAACCAATCAGATCTCAGTATGGTCACTCAAGTAAACTACCAAACAATCAGATGTTAGTATAGTCATTCACATACACCCCCAACCAATCGGATCTCAGTAGGCGCACTCAAATAAACTCACAAACAAACAGATCTCAAAATGGTCAGTCAAGTAAACTCCCAAACAATCAGATGTCCATATAGTCACTCAAGAAAACTCCTAACCAATCAGATATCAGTATGGTCACTCAAGCAAAATCCCAACCAATCAGATCTCAGTATGGTCGCCCAAGTAAACTCCCAATCAATGAGATGTCAGTATGGTAACTGAAGCAAACTCCCAACCAATCAGATCTCAGCATGTTCCATCAATGATACTTTTGTGTTGATATGTCAACATTGCATTGCAAATACAGACCTCTCAAACCTCCTCTAAATATCCACATTTGCTACCCATTTCATTTTGAATCTTTAATCAAGAACAATATAAAATCTTTTTCAGCCAAAGTGAACATGTCAAACAAAACTAAAATGACTGTAATGATACAAGGGTTAAAGTTAAGGTCAGAGATGCCATCTCCAATGTAAATTCATGTAAATGTTACACAGAGCCAACCAAATCACCTTCGTTTGCTCAAAACCAGGCAAATGTCTTGTAGCGTCTGACTTGCTAATATTGGCTAAAATGTAACCTTAAAGCCTAGATTAATTTCAAAACTCCGTCCCAGAGTTTCAGGACGCTGTAATGAGAAGCTCAGCAGGCTGATTTCATTCAGTTTAACCGTCCTACAGAAATAAGCAAACGTCTGTCTCCGTTTCCCACTGGGTCTGAGTGGAGAGCTGCATTCTTTATGGGCAGAGAGTAAGATAAGTGAGGGGGAAAAATGGCATTCCTCGCATTACAGCTCGGGTAATCATTAATACGACCTGTACAGCTGAGATAAGCAGAGCAGACAGGAACGAAACCAGCCAGATTGGCTCTTACATCCATATAAACGACCTGCTATACGGACGCTGCCGCTAATCATTAATATGACCAAACAAATCGGATCAGCGTTAATCATTTTCCAGTCACAGACATTTTTAACCTTAATCCCTCATTATTTAGTAACTAAAGTACAACTATGGATTAGGATAACTAATAATAAAAGTTAACGTAGTAAGTAAGTTGAAGTTTCAAATACAGACTACAATATGAACATTTACAGTATTTGCTGGTTTCTTTGTTTTCCTTTTAGTTAGTGGTTAATATTTGTTACATACAGCAGATAGCAATTTGCTAAACCCCTAGCGTACAACACTAACATTAATTCTGTATTATACAACAGTTCGTGCAATCTGATTAGACGAAAGTCATTCCATGACTGGTGATAATAGACATTAACACCACTGGAACTTATAACTCTATAAATATCCCTCTGCATCACAGGTGTTCGAATAATTACACTAACCCTCGGTCGCCAGCATGGGTGAAGAGTGGAGATGAGCCGTCTGCCAGAACCAATCCAAACGCATTCAAAATGAGTCACAGAAGCACTTTCAGCAAGAAAGCACAATCTAATAACGTTATGTCGTCTTAAACAACACTTTGTGGCCTTGATAACTGCTTCTCAGTCGTTCAGAACTGCGTCTGAACCGTCCGTGTCGGTTTATTTACGCCTAAAAACTAACTAGCCTCTTACACAAGACTGAATCCCAAATCCCTCACTAACCCCTGATCAAGGGCCCTACTTGGTGTGTGGAACAAGGGATTGTACATCCTTGCACACTAGATTTCCAATTCGCACTATTTGGGATTTAACCCCAGAACCTGTTAAGTTAAATACAGTAAGCTGGTATTCTAAAGAGAAATAAGTGGAAATATAAACTAAATCTGGAGACCGTCCACCACCTTCATAATTTATTCTCCTCACCTTTTGGCTACATAGAACCGGTAAAAACTACTTTTACCCCCGTTAATTACAATAACTGTTGGTCGCGGTTATTCAGTTCCGCCAGGCGTGGAAGGACATGTGACTCGTGCTGACGGAGCAAAATAAACCATCAAATCTTAATCTGTTGATAATAAATGGTGTTCGTGAAACTGTTGTATAAAAGCAATATCACACGCTATTGTGCTAAATATCAGCACGGCTGTGATGTGGTCATAGGCATGACGGCAGTATTCCATAATTTTTCATTTATTTTTTTGGTAAATAAATAAATGCATTAATTGTCATTATCTTTTACCTTTCTGACAAGAACAACTTCCTCATTTATTTCATTATTATTTATTTACTAAGTGGTTTGTCAGGAATAATCAATTATTTTCACATTTCAACATAAAATTATTGGGAAAAAAAACATTTCCAGCCTCTCAAGTCTCAAAATGTTATTTTTATATTTAAAACAGTCATTAAGTATTTACTTATTCATGTTATTATATATATATATTATATTATTATATATATATATTATAAATAATACATAAAATTATTTTGAAAGATCTCAACAGTTTGTGGCTTTGTAAGAAACACGAAACTCCACATTTTAAAATGAGGATAAACAGCTATACACCGTTAAAACACAGCATTGTTGACTGATCCATACTAATCCATCAGAAGGGGATGTTTACATAATTCATTACCGCCGCACTTCGGACAGTAGTTTTTCTGATATACAGTAAGAGGAACACAAATCAATTTGGGATGTGCTGTTATAGGAAACTAATCAACATCAGATTGTTTTATTCATCAAATATCTTTAAAAAAAATGTTTTTATGAACAGTATATGTTTTGAATATCAGTCTGCATTTGGTCTGAAAAGTCACATGACCAGATAAACACTCCATCAGTGAAACTAAGTTTGTTTAGCTGTCACATGAATTACACCTGAACCTGTGGTTAGCGTTTGTACACAATGCTTCTGACAATATTTCTAGGACATTTACAGTAGGTCAACAAGTGAGCGAGCTTCTTGCTGTAGTCTGATGTCAGAGAGACGTTGTTGGCGGAACGTATTTCGATTGCAAATCGGCTTCGCGAGAACTTAAATAAGTTCGTATCTATTCTCATTGCTTTGGAAGCAAACTTAAAGGGCGTAAACAAATATGGTTTCCGAAACTCTGTGCATCCGGAAACCAGAAAACCAACATACAGTATGAATATGACTTATACTGTACATTACGTATGATATGCTGAAACGATATGTCCCTGAACCTAACATAAAAAACAACACATCAATGGCAATCATGAAAATATACCACCTTATTTTTCTACTGCCTTAGTAATGATATTTTTTTCTTTATATATTTTAAATGCACAATATGTTCGATTGAAACGTTATGCAAAAAGAGCTTCCCATTAGCAAGCTTGTATTCGACAAATTAAAATTAAATTTGCAAATACGAGACGGTCTGTTTACCTGAATCAGGTTGTGTTTTATATCCGGCTCCTCTCTCTCTCTCTCTCTTTACACCTGCTCCTGCTTTAATGCTCTAAACGCTCTGCACTCACATTAATCTCGCAGAGTTACTGTCCCCCTCGGCTTGGAAAAAAAAAAAAATCTCTGAGAACCTTCCCTGCGCCGACGAGCGTCTCGGATTACTCTTATCTAACTTTCTTGGCCCTTTTGTTTACAAAGCATGCCATTATATGCGCTGGTGTGGCAGGACCTGTTCTCCTTGTTCGTGGATGCAGGATTACCAACAGGACGGCGATTCTAAATGAATTATATACTTGACACAAGGCTTTTGTTTTGTGTATACAGGTTTTTTTTTTTTTTTTTTTTTCAAATCTTTATAATTCTGTACTGAAAATGACCACTGCTTTGGAAAAGGCACTATTATGAACCTTTTGTGGCTTCTTGTAGAGACTTGTTGTGCTGCACTGCTTGTACTTTTAAAGCCGCGATACTCTTACATTCTTACAACACGTGTTTATTCATCTGCAGTATCAAATGGCACAATGTTGGTGAAAAACACTTCATTCGAAACAGGAAGACAGTCCTGTTTTCTTGTGGGATATTCTTTCCATGCACAAAGTACAACAGAATCTGACAGCTGGAAGCTGCGACAGGATGTAGCCTACTGTACCATCAGGATCTAGGACTAGTTCTTGTCCCTGATTTCCTGCTTTCTGAATAGAGCGTCATAAATCATACTATAATTTTGTTCACTTTTCTGGCCAGTAGGCTTCACAATCTTTAATCTTGGAGTCTGATTGGATTTCCATACTTCTGTAAACACTGGGGGAAATACTGCAACACAGTGAGCCAAATATAATCACTGAGTCGCAACAAGAAGAACTCGATGCCAGTGGCCTTTACTGGGATGCGACTGCATGTCCAACATGTCTTGTCCATCTGGTAAATAATTTGTATGCCTTAGCAGTAAGAAAGCTATTAAAAATCTAAATCTTCATCTGCTGGTTAAAATGACTATTCCATATAAATCCTCCACACTTTGCGCAAAACAAGAATACACGGTCAACACAAAAATATTAAAAGTTTACAGCCTGCTGAGTTTAAGGAATGATTTTCAGCTACTGTACACATGTCGTTCCTGAGCTGCCATTGATCCAGACTCCCTCTGTCCTCTGGACCTGTCTGACTTATCCTGGTGCCCTGCTTCTCGTCACATGGATGCCCCGTGTGTCTCTTTGGGATGCGTCCGGTGTCTGGGGACAGTTTCACTCTACCATGAAGACGGTCCTGGCCTCGACTGATGTTGACAGCTGTTTCTCTGCGGACTTGGCTGCAGTCGCTCGATAGTTCAGGACTGGAATTTCCTACAAGTCTACCTGAGCCTCCAATAACTACCTGGACTCCATATTAACATCAATTAACACCAACATAAAATAACATGATGCCCTTCCTGATGCAACCCTCCCATTTTATCCGGGCTTGGGACAGGCACTGCATTCAGTGGTTGGGGTTTGGGCGTTGGGTGGGAAATAAAAGACGTATAACCAGAGATATACTTCTATAAAGGAATCTGAAACATTTGATATGAAACCTTTTGTAAAAATGTCTTATGATCAAACCGCATTATTTTAATCACTGTAATCATTCTGAGAAATCATGAAGGTGGTACTATTCTTTTAAGTATAGACACTTACACTGGGTAATTTCAACAATTTAGTAAATGTAAACCACATCTGATTTGCAATGCACAAGTAGCAGTATCAATGTAAAAAAAATTTGTTCATCTGTAAATTTTAGTGTGAAAAAAACATCTGCTATGATGATGATGCAGGCATTCGGGCATCATACCATTTGAAAAACATGCTGAAAAGTAAATAACAATGCGAACCCCAAGTTTTTAGTGGTTTATAAATATGGAGTGGACTCTCTGTGTGAAAGTGAGGCTTGGAGTGCCGAGAAGAGCCTTTCACACCTCCTGGAATGCCTTCAGTCGCCTGCATTATCAGATTGGACCAAAACACTCAGGGGGAATTAGTGCTGGCTAAGTCCTGACAAACACTTTTAGAAAGGACCTGCTTATCCAACCAGGCCTTTCATTACACACAGTGACTGCCATGTGTACACTCTGGTCACGTGGTTCATTAATTATGTATGTCCTCGAAATGATTTACAACACCAGCATAAAAACCTTTTTGCAATACTCACTAAAGTAGAGCGCTGTGATGGAAATGTGGTTCAGTAGCTGATTTTACAACCTGACAACCACAAGAATTTAAGAGTTTAACTGTTTTAGGCAGTTTTTTTTGTGATTTTTAAAAACAATTTCAGTCCAAATTATGCTGAATGGTAACTGCTTGTGTAGTTTGAAAACTTGCCAAATAAAGAAGTACAAATACAGCAAGTCCCCAACATACGAACAACGTTCCAAGAGCTCATTCGTAAATCCAATTTGTTCGTAATTCCGACAAACGTTGTCTAGGTACTAGGATACTAACACGATTGTCTATACACAGTATGTAGCGTTCTTTAGACTCATGCCTAAAGTTTAATGATTCATGTTAAAAGAACGATCATTGTCTACCATCTTTTCACCTCGCTCCATTCTCTCAATTATTTTCACACAAGTGTACCCTGCGATTGAACATGCACGAACGCTTGTTCATGTCTTCGAAAGTTCGTATGTAGCGGACGTGCTGTACTGTTACTCTACAACATTTTTTTGTTTATTCATACTTTCCACGGGTATTTTTTTGTCTGAGATAATTTTTACTTCTATTTACTACATTGTATGATCAAAATCTGTAATTTTACTTCCAACACTTTAAAAAGAGACTCGCTACTTTTCGGATGATGATCAGACAAAAGTGGATTTATTGTCTAATCTACTGTAACATAAGTGTTTACGATGTCACTCGTACTATATCACCCCAAATGTGGGAAGGACAGAAGCAAAACAATTCCACCAGTCCAAGCAATGCAAGTTGACTGGCAGGTCATTATAAGCGCAGATTAGTTAACGCACCAAACTCATTGATAGTCACCTGTGAAACCTGCAAAAAGTGTAAAAAAAAAAGAAAAAACTTGGTCTCTGTGCTGGGGATTCGTCTGGTTTCTTTTTTCAAGCCTCTCGATAGATTTAAAGATTCAATCTTAAACAGTTGGTTTGTATTTCACGCCACTAACAATGTAATTCTTTTTATAACACACCTATAATTATAATGTTT
This sequence comes from Clarias macrocephalus, assembly GCA_011419295.1. Taxonomy (NCBI): domain Eukaryota; kingdom Metazoa; phylum Chordata; class Actinopteri; order Siluriformes; family Clariidae; genus Clarias; species Clarias macrocephalus. Next base: position 24,009 of record JAAGKR010008366.1, read on the forward strand.
TGTCTTGTCCTTTAACCGTATTGTATTCTGTCTGTTTGCACTATGCCCATATTTAATTGTTTAGATTACTTGCATTATGCAGTGTAACAATTATATCAACTAGCTAGCTAAGCTACCAAAGAGTCCATCAATGCTATCCGCCATTTGATGTCGAATCTTGTCGCTATCAATCTCTACTACTTGCACATCCATGTTATCAACAGCATCAACTAGAATTGTGTTTAAAATACTTTAAAATACAGTTTTTTAGTAATTCAGTCAGACTGATGCCCAGAAAATATGTTTTCTTTAAGTATGTATAGTACTTTCTGTAGTACTCCAGTTTGAATTAAAAAAATTGTACAGTTATAAATTTGTAATTTGCAAATTTGAGTAAATTTTTAGGCAAGTACCTTGGGTATTTTGATATCCATTACCAGCTTCGTGCAGGTCAATAACAATCTCTCACGTTTGTGCTAAATGTTTTTTTTTTTTTTTCCCATGATAATGGACAACAAAGACATTTTACATCATATTTGTTGTCCTGGTTATAAATATGATCAAAATGGTTAAAGGGAATTTTGTTCCTGGGGACTGAAACCCAGTGGAAACAATAGAATTAAACAAAATTCTGTAATTCTAAATGAAATGAATAATAAAAGTTTGATTGCCTTTATGTAAAATATTTTCTTTAGCTATCAACACATATATTTTGAGCGAACACCATCATTTGTTCAATGTGTTTATGAGAGCAAAGAGAGTCTTTCCTATTGTTTGAGAGGAAAGCTCATTGGCAAGGGTGCCAATAATTATGGCTCGAATATACTGTACTATCCACTGTTGTGACTTTAACCTGAAAAATCATCTGTACTGTATATCCCATCTACATTAGCAAAGCCAGAGACATCACACTTTATTCAGCCTGCAACAGTACAGTACACTTGGACCTGGACCTGGATCAGCACAGAGGTGGCGTCTTCACTGATGTACAAATATAATAAATAAATAAAAAAGCAATAAAGTGTTCATACATTATTCCTTTGCTATGTTTCATTTTCCTCCTGTATGCATTACTTAAGAGCTAAAGAACTTATGATACAATTGAGTTGACCTTCAACTTGCATGCTTGCTTCAAAAGTATTTCCTGAAAATAATAAACATTACATATCGAATGCTAAAAAAAGATTTCTTCTATCAACAAAAGTGTTTACATTAGCTTGATTTCACACCTATTCAACCACGTAATGACTCATCTACATTGCACCAAATGTCTTTAACCTTTTTATTTGAACACTCAGAACACAGGAAAACCTGAGGGAGTGAACGGACAGGAACAATGAAAAGGGGAAAAAAAAAGAAAGAAAGAAAGAAAGAAAGAAAGAGTGCAAGCGTGTGGTGGGTCAGACGAGTCTGAACCTGCTTCGTCGTACGCTCCTGACTGAAACAACGATGTGAGACTCGTGTTGTCAAAGCAAGAGCTGGACTGACACTTAGAAATGCAATACTCTTCAGGAAACTACTTCAAAACCACACACCAAGAGTTCCTTAGAAATAATGCCGACCTGGAATTTGAAATGAAAGAACTCGTAGAGTGATAAGACGTGGCTGGTCCAATCTTGCAGCCGCGACAGTGATTTATGGTACGACATCAAGCCAAGTATGAGGAAACAGGAAATAAATTTTACTATTGGCTTCTGGTCAAGTTTAAATTGTCTGCTTTGTCTATGTCACAATCAAAATAGACTCTAGGTAAAATTATTCAATTCAGCACGTTTATCATGCTAAGCCAACCTAGGTAATTTGTCTTAAAGTAATAAAAAAAATCTGGGTATTTGGTGTACTCAGAAATCAGTTGCATAAGCTAATGTTCAGGAGCCCATCTAAGGTCAACACTGTACTACTTTACACGAATACTTAATATTCATAGTAAATCTAATGAAACTCTAATGAAATTTACCTACAGATTCTATTATATCACTACTTAAACTGCAATTTCCCTCAAGATTAATAAAGATGTTTCTTATCTTTTCTGATCTCTTCAATTACTACAATTTTCATAGAATACAGTATATTCATAAATACTAGTATATCAAAATTACACGACTATATACAACCTAAATATACACAAATATTTAAGTACATAAAAAGTTTACTATTATTCTTTTACCTACATACACAGAAATGCATTTATATAAAAAGTATATTCATTAATAATAATACTAATAATAAATCTAAATCAAAAGTAATCTAGTATAATCTAGTATATTTTTTACAAATTCTAATATTTCAAAAGCAAACTATCTCCAAGTATACTTACAAATTCCATCATATGAAAAGTAAAATAGTATACTTCTCTCCAGATATACTTGGAATGCTAGTATATCAAAAGTAAACTAGTATACTAATGTAGAACATTTGTCCTAATCTTATAGATGCCAATAAATCAATAGTAAACTAATATATTTCTCACCAATTATTATAAATACTAGTATACTTATGTCCAGATATGCAAAGAATTTTTTTATATTAGTATATTCAAAGTATTCTAATATACTTGTCTCCAAGTATACTTCCCAAGTATCCTACTTTTGATATAGCATAATTTAAAATGTTATATATTATTATAGTATAAAGTATCTTTCACTCCAAGTACACACAGGAATGCCAGTATATTAAAAGTGAACTAGTACATTTTTATCCTAAACCTTATAAATGCTAGTGTATCAAACAAAAACTAGAATATTTCTCACCAAACAGACTTTGAAATGCTAGTATACTTATCTCCAAATATATTTATTAATAGTAGTATATTAAAACAAGTAATTCTGTCCAACTACACTGACAAATTATAGTTCATTAAAAGTAAATTAGTATGTGTTCTCAAGTATACTTTCAACATACCAGTACTTATAAGTAAACCTATAAATTGTAGTGTATCAAAAGTAAACTAGTACATTTTTATCCAAATATACTAATAAATACCAGAATATCACAAATAAACTAACTAATTATATCCAAAACATATGTAAATGCTAGTATATAGAAAAATAATTATATGTTTAAAAACCTTATAAATACTGGTATAGCTAAAATGAACTAACTGTCCCTATACTCATAGAAATTATAGTATATATAAACTTCTCCACAGTCCTTGGTTTAGTTTAGATTTATTCTGTAGTAATGAAATATTAATAAAGTTAATCTGGAGTTACTGCACGTATGGTGAATAAAGCATTTATTTTGAAAATTCTTCAAAATTACAAAGTTTTATGAAATTCTCGTAACATTCAGATCAACAACAGAGTATCTGTCAGTCGGTCAGGGACTTTGGTGACTCAGCACATTAGGGATAGTGACTCATACTGCTGTGGTGTTGACCACTGAAAAGCAGCCATTTATCAGGCTATATAAAGCAGCTTTTAAGGGCTGAAGTTCGCCTTTTAACCTCAGGATGTTCCCTGCAAATCTGTTCTGAGAGAGAAATCCCTGAGTAATAATATAGGCTTTGTCTGAATCCATAAAAACACACTCGTTGCTGAGCGGGTGCAGAATTACAGCGTGTTTGACCACAAAGGAGATTATGTGATGCAGGAACGACCCTGGATAAAAGATATCAAAGTCGTATTTGCAAGTAAGACTTGCAAGACTCGAGGAGAAAAACAACAGTCAAGGTTACCAAAATGTCACCCGACTCCAGGTTTAAATAGGAAGGTTAAACTACAACTGGGCCTATTTTACCTTTTTCAATGAACAATAGTCTCTGAAACAAACAGCCGTTACAGCAGGTCTCTCCCCAAACAATGGTAGTCAATCTATTTTAGGAATATGTGTGTTTTTTATGATAGCTGAGATTGGAACGAAGAATGGCTCGTTTCCAGAGTATACATTCCTGCGTCACCCGACTACTGCGAGACCACACATGGAACAATATCATGCTGAATATCTTATAATTTTAGAAACTGAATGCTAAGTATAAGTGTTGAATGATCAAAGGTTCATGATCAAAATGCCAGGCTTATCCTCTGAGTCTTTAATTCCAGTGTTAGATGTTTGTCTCAACAGATGAGATTCACTAACAGTGTGTGTCATTGTGTTTATTTGTGATGTCCTAAGAGACAAATCCATGTAATCCTAATCTATTACAGTAGAGACCTTCACCTCGGCTATTAAGTGAAGCTCCTTGCAATCTGGAATGATCAAAATCCAGGCCAGACTAAGAATTCAGGTTGTGCAGAACAGTAAAAGTTCGACCTAAGGTCAATAATTGGATAACTTTAACTGTACGATTGGGAAACTTCTGCTTTTGAAGCAACAAAAAAAGAGGTTATAAGGTTTATGCTAACCGTACAAGCTGCATACACTCAACAGAGATATTAACACACTTCGGTTCTTCCTTCCTAGTGATGTTCTTCATAGATTTACATTTAGGCAATTGGCAGATGCCCCTATCCAGAGCGACTTACATTTTTATCTCATTATCTCATCAGCTCCATGATGATGCTACAGTATATATGAGAATACATCTGAGCAGTTAAACTTTAAGGGCCATCCCCAAATGGGACCTTTAGAACCGTAGTCCAATGCCTTAACCACTGAGCTACACCTGACCCAGATCTCTATACATCTTTAATGGATGAAAGGAGTAAATAAACCAATGGTTCTAAGTTAGTGTTTCTCAGCTTTCCACTGTGGCAAACAGTAAATGGCAAGTAGTTTCAGGTTGGAAGCAAAGATCAGACTAGGAACGCTTCAAGGACTCATTATCTGGTTTATCACTTTACCACAAAAAGTGCTTATTACTTTTTCGTTCAATTATAATTCTATTATAATTATATACAATTATATTAATTATATTAATTAATTATTAGAATTATATATACATGTATAATGTATTTTATGCTTGTATACATACATGTATAATATGTTAATGCTTTTATGTTTTAATTATTTTTTATTTTTTATTGGTATTAGTTTTATTAACGATGCTGCTATTTCACAATATTGGTAGCGCTTTGAGACATCATCTCATTCGGTGATTTCATGCCAAGAGCATGTTGTGTTCACATGCAAGCGCTTACACTCTTGTCAGTCAACACAGGCCACAGCTCGTCATCAATCACGCCTCTGATGTTAGACATAAGTCGCTAGAGGGTTACAGAGTCACTCCGTGACTAAGAGGATAAGGATTGGATCGGTGTTATATACTGTATCAGCTGATACCTGAAGCACAGACGTGCTATTTTCTTTAAACTATCTAATAAGACGCAACACGTTTCCCAGCGCTGGTAACATATCTTAACATTGGCCTTGGCCTAGAACTAATTATCACACTGGTTAAGTACACAGAGTGATGTAGCACAGAGGAATGTCATCAAGTCCAGAGTGGTGCGCGTATTAAAGCCCTGAGGGCATGAACTAAACAGGTGATACTCCTTCCTGCTGACACTCCTGCTCACGTAGTATTCATATGATGAATTTATTATTTATTATCATATGTTGCATGATGCTGCTATATATGAGAAATGGACAAGTCACCAAGGATGAAAAGTTTTTTTTTTTTTTAAACACACCCTTGTCAATGTCAACACACCCTTTTAAACACAGCCTTGTCAACTTTCCTCACATCCTGGAAGAGTATCTGGAGTGTCAAGTGAGGCAAAAACACCTTAGCTAAACTGTTTTCCTTGGCAATAAGTATTCCTTCTGCCTTAAGGGTACAACATTTTAATGATAGGCATTCAAGTCAAACCAGGACTTTAGATTGAACAACAGAACACCGTTAGGAGAGTAAACCCCCCCTTTATTTCTCTATATAACCCACTATACTTATACACTTATCCGCTTCACTAGTGCTTGGAAACTATCAAGGTAGAAAGCTTTCTTCACATGATTGGACTGCCTGCTTCAGGTCTAAAACACTGGCCTCCCTGAAACTCCTTTAATGTCTCAAACTTGTGGAAATATCTTGGTGTGAGGTCAGGACTGTACGGGAGGAACGTGGCAAAAATTTCCACCTGAGTTCCTGTAATGTGCAAGCGGAGTTGTTGAATGATTGTGTATACAGTTCTCACAGACACTTGTGTCTCTTCCTCAAGCTGGTGACGAGTCGTCTGTCAGTTTTCCAGGATCAGACGTTCCGCTGGCTAAACATTCACATTAATGACTGCAGTGGGCTCAGAGCCTTCTTTAAAATGTCGGCTCTGTTCAAATGTTTTAAAGTCTCAGCACCGTATTGTGATGAAATCTTCATCAGTTTTACTCCTTCATTCATGAGAAATTACATCACACGTTTCGGTTTGACACGAACATCTTTTGTACTCTACTATATCTTTAACAAGTTAACACAGGTCTCAGGGCACCACTAAAATATGTCGGTTAATTGCTAACAGTATATGAAATCACATCTAATTGGTTTTGTTTTATACTCTGGCGAATCAACAATGGAAAAAAAAGAACAAAATGCAGGTATTCTTTTTTCCCCTCACGCCTGTCTGAATGTCTAAAAATGATTAAAAAATTATTCTTGCATAACAGGTTCCCCTTAAAACTGAGCGATTTTCTAGACTGGGTGTCATGTCCAAGTATTTAGCATACTATCTTTCTAGTCTAAGGAACAATCTTAATTAATAATATTCATCAAGTTATCTACTTATACAGTATATCTATTAATATTATCTACAGGGTCATTCATCTATCAATCAATCACCTAATACACATTTAACATTTGAGATGACAAATTAAAATGTAGGTATCTTTACTTAAGTTGAACACATACTGTATACACACATACAAAGTGAAAAATAACATCTTAAAAAAAAAAAAAAAAAACGTCAAGATAATGACTCAACTAAAATTAAATAAATAAAGTAGCTAAGCTAAAGCAGGTCCAAAAACACTGAAGGCAAAACAGGAAGTGATGTAATCCAGTATATGAGTTTGTAATTTTTTTAAACACAGCCTTGCAGACTTTCCTTACGTGTTAGAAGTGTGTATCAACCGCTTCACACTTGTAGAATGAAGAATATTGTAGTTGGAGAGATTTTCTTCTTCCTGTACACTCTGCTGCTTGCTAGCTATTTGCTAGCTGTTACTTGATATCTTGCTAACTACACGGAAGACACAAAATATCACTGAATCAACTCCTTTCATGAAAACAGTTCCATTAACTCAATCCCTCAGCAAATGTACGTCACAAGCAGCTGAATGATTTACACACACTTTTGTCGACTTTGCTCATAACTTTGACGTGTGTATCAAATGTGTGACGCGTGTGTCCACTTGCAGGACGAACAATACTACATGGAGGCAGGTTAGCTTGCTAGCTTTATTAATGAACATCCTACACTCTGGCATATGGTATAAACGAAATATTACAAAATCTAATAAATTTTCTCCTCACTTCACGCATCAGCTGACAGATTTTTAACACAGGAACCGATTAAGTAATGCAAGATAACAGGAGCTCGGTTTCTGTGATCTAAATGAAAAACCACCAACACAACGTTGGATGTTAGAAGGGAAGGATAAATAAATAAATAAAACACACCCACATCCTGGATGAACAATATCCTTACTGTAATAAAATAATAATAAAAATCCCACAGCATCTGTTTCACTGGACAAATAAAACCTTATAAAACAAGCCGTTATAATGACAGTAAAT